>JAAEAF010010063.1:0-49309 GCA_011037195.1 Triatoma infestans
TCAACGCTCACCATAAAAATATCTGGTGTGAGAAATATTTGCTTGTTTTTGTAAATACGCAGTTGCAAATAAAATTAAAAAGTTTAAAAAAAACAAAAATAAATATATAAATAAACATAAATTATGAATAAAAATTAATTATTGATTGGATAAAAGGGGCGGAATATAAATTAAATCATAATAGTATTAAAAATTACCATTTTCAAAACAATGTCACTATGTAGCGCGATCCAAAAATAACCCAAGCTCCATATTACGTATCCCCTACTTGACTTTACACAACGACCCAAAAATCCCTTTCATCACAGAAATAATACCTTCCCGTTATTCCATGAATGTCTCGTCCTTCATCCTAACCCTCTCGTCCTACAATTGACCTCTGCCACATTCCAGGTAGTCCTACCCGCCGACTGAAACGCCTGTGGTCGCGAGGCTTACATTTTCAACAACAAACTGCCTAAGTAAACAATAAGGGATATTATTACTGTGTAATATCCCTCACATGTGCACATGTCCTTATTTTCTTTTAATATTTTTGCTTATTGTATTATATATACAGTGGTAAATATCAATAAAATTATTTAAAAAAAAAAAATTTAGCGCGTTGTGGCAGTCAGACTGTTAATTGTGACTTCTGAAAATTCATACCGATTTTAGGCAAATCTCATATTCATTCAAGAGTATGCAAACTTTTCAGTAACCAGATCAAATAGAAATATTGCCTTGGCTACCTCATTCACCCAACTTAAACCTGACAATGATTTTTGGCATAGAGATTGCCGCTTAAGGCATTTCCCTTAATCGGCAAACAACTCTCAGTTATGAATTGTCTTGTACCCTATGCAAGCCAGAAATGATATAGCAGAAAATGACTTCGCTCACCCCATTTGGTAGCTCGACGAGTTAGAGGAAGGTTTGTATAAAAAAAAACTGTAGCTCTAGGGCAAGGACTTGAGTTTGTGCAGTTAAGTTAAATATAATGTATTTAATATATAAATAATAAATTGAATTGGCCTCCTCATATTGAGCATGTCTACACGAAAGCACAGAAGATCTTCTGGCAGTGAAGGAGAATCGCGGGGAGGACTTGGCGCGTAAGACCGATAGGCTTAAACTAGATTTTTGAGAAATTAGTCATGACTTGGTTAATATATGCCGCAATTGGTTATTATACGCCGCAATTATATGGTGGCCGGGAGAAATGTCAGGATACTGCAGAAAGTACAATGATGGCTTGTTTAGCCATAACTCACCGACATCGGCGTTGGAAGTATTATTAGCATTGGACCTCTACATCATTCGGTTGGAGTAGGAGTATGTCTTTCCTGAGTAAGATACAATGGAGAATTGTGTGGTAGGTCTATTGACTGGATATTCTTGGGTAGCCAGCCATTAGCCAATCATTTACACAAAATAGCCAGGAGGTTTTAGTCCTTCGTGTCAGAATTGTAACGAGGGAATCAGGGAAACGGTGTACCACACCTAGGTCAGTGCTCCATTTCATTAATACGAGGTGCGCATATTTAGGAGGCAATGAAAAGTCATCTCAGGATGAGAAGCAAAGAGGAGTGGATAAGAACTTTTAGGTGAGGTCATACTAAGTTATTAAGACAAGCAAACCAATTTCTTCTTTCCAAAATTGATGAGACAAGTAAGAAATGGGGGAGAGAGATAGATTATAAGATCAATATTAGCAGTATGGGGAAGGACACCTTCAAAGGGCTATTGGAAGAAAGAATAGCATTTATTTGCTGTTACTCTGATGGCTGTAGGCAGAAGGAAACTAGTCTGTCTGGTGTAGGAGCTTGCTGAAGGGCAGAACAAAGGAAGAACTGTGGTTTTAAACGGTATGGCAATTGTTTTCTAGGCTGAGATCATTTTGGTATCCTCAGTTACTGCTGTATGGTGGAAAAGTGGTAGGGATATTTTCTGAAGGTCAAGCTGCACTAAAGACTTTGAATAAGCCGTGCTGGAGCTTTAAGTTAGTGGGTAAATGTAGGAGAAGCCTTAGTAGTCTCGCTGGGAGGACCAGAGTGGAGCTCTTCTGGGTACCCAGACATGCGGATATAGAGGGAAATGAGAGTTCGGATGAGTTGCTGCTTCACTGCTGTTTTGTGGACCTGAGCCAACAGCAGCCATCACCAAGCAGTTTTGCAACAGAGAGGTCAAACTGGGAGGAATAGGGAACTGCGCGATGGAGAGACAAGAAAGGTTGTCTTCAGGATAAGAGATTTATAATAGATATAAGACAAGGGCCTATGAAGTCTGTCTTTCATGAGTAAGATACAATAGAGAATTGTGTGGTAGATCTATTGACGGATATTCTTGGATAGCCAGCCATTAGCCAATCATTTACACAAAATAGCCAGGAGGTCTAGTCCTTTGTGTCAGAATTGTAACAAGGGAATCAGGGAAATGGTGTACCACCACCTAGGTCAGTGCTGCGTTTCACTAATACGAGGTCCGCATATTTAGGAGGGCATTACTTCTCTTGGGGAAGTTTTTTTTATTTATTTTTATTTTTTAGGCGTCTCAACATCTGTGGTCATTTGCGCCCGGAGCCTTCTCAGTGCACCCCGGACAATGTTCTCCCGTTACAGACAACACTGTCCATCACCGGACAGTGGGCTGTAGGGGCTCCTAGGAAGAGAAAATCTAAGGGCAGCACGACTGGATTCGAACCCGTGATCTCCGCATTGCTAGTCCAGCGCGCTACCACTGAGCTAATCCCTTCCCTATTGGGGAAGTTGAAATTTAGTGATATCTTAAGATATGGTAGTCAAACTGGCATATTGCTGTGGGAGACTTCTTAGGAACGATTTTTTTTTTTCGTAGGATATAAGAGCCATATAGTTTTAAGTCCCAAGCCTTCCGGGCACCCATTTTAATAAAAATAATAATAATAAACTATAAAATTTAAACTCTTTAATTTTGCTCTCTTTTTGGCGTCTTTGTTTGTCTCGCAGCTTAATTTTAGGAATATTGGAATAGTACACATTTACTTTCATTTTCAATTGAGCTCAAGTAAGTATACAAACATAATAAAATGCAATCAATCCATTTACATTCTCTTTTAAGTCAGGCATGACGTAACTGGGTCGAATTTTAACCCTGTCTTATTTTATTGGGATTCAACAGAAGATTCATTGAAGTTGCTTGTTTACCTCAACTACATGTTTATTTGTCTGTGATCAATTGTGCAGAATTAAATCTACTAGAATTGTTGGAAGTTTAACAGTTTGTGGGGAACATCTGTCACCTACATAACTCATGTTAAACAGTATATTGTAAATACTTTTCTTTTGCTTATTTTACTGAACTTGTTTCCATAATGAGATTTGATATTGAATCGTAAATTTTCTATTATTGTTGTCTTTGTGTACTTTTTTTTAGAAATCAGAAGCAAGTAAAAAGAGCCGTAGAGCCAAAGAGCAAGTAAAAAGCCGGCCGGTCAAATTATTTCTTCTTTCATTTTTTTGCAGTAAAAAAAATTAATGTGATTTTTGAAATGAATAATCCAACACTGCCAAAACATGCTTTTGAGATTCCTTATTTGTTCTGGTTTATAATATTTCGCATAATGGCCATTGAAGGATGTATAACACGCTTAGAGATTTACAACTTTTTTTTTTAATTGATAAACAATTAAGTCTATGCTCAAAGATATTTTCAACTTCAGTAACAAAGACATGCAACAAATTTGGAAATCGCATTCCTAATTATGCAACATCGATAGAAAGAGATCTTATTTCAATTAATTAAACTCTTTTCACACATACTTTCTAACAATTAATTTTAGCCCAATAAATAGTGGCCTTGTTATGAAACAAGTTGTCAATATCCCCAGATAACTGAATGTTCAGCACCCATATCTCCCGCCAGCAGAAAGGGCGGTTCACATTCCTACCCTGCACAAATCTTTATTTAAATAATCATGACCAGTGGGGATTCTAAAACATGCGACCGCATATTGCCTTGGCAAGTTAACTGGCAGTCTGATGCCCCCAGCGCAATGTCTGAGGATACCCCCAGGGTACCCCATTGCTTTCTTGTTTTTTTTTTGTTTAAGGACATCATCCAGACGCCTTTCAAAAGTTTGTCGGACTATTCATTAAACAGAACGGAAGCCGACATTTCAGCCTCTGACCTTTGTGCTCTAGCGCCTTAGTCACTTGAACAACAGCCTTGTACCAGCTATACCGCTGAGTCCAGGTATCAACTGCAGCATTAAGGTTTCGACCATGATTATAATACGGTCCACCAGATGTTTACAATTCTCCATGGCCATCGTGTGAACTCTGTGAACACCATGGCCATCGCTAGCTTCCGATGGGTGCTTGACAGGATTGCAGCCTGCAAGTCCACAAATAAAACAACTTTTATTCAATCCCTGTCAATTATAGCTTCTAGACTACCTTGACTACGACCACTTTTACAGATGGTGTAAACCGCTTATATACTTGTCAATTCTTGCTGGCCATGCATTATATGAAATTTTCGGATCAATTAGCTAGTATAATGAGTTTGTGAAGGAGAGAAAATGGTTTGGTTTAGAAGAATAAACTAGAAGTAAAGTTGAACACTGTATAATGTTATTACTGACACTGATTGCCTGGACTTTACACTAAAATAACTGAGAATGGTAGAGAGGTCAAGAGTAAGTAGATGACACGTTGTGACTGATGTATGAACTCTGCTTCAAGAGAATACTCTCCTGTCGCTGAATTTAAGCAGTTTCTCCCACTCTAGTCCGAGAGAGTGGTTCTGTCATTTTTGTCTCTCTCTCTGCTATGGATCCCTCTCTTTGGATGCTATTACAGTTTGTATTAGCTTCAAAAATGATTAAAAAAACATTTTGAATCAAGTGCAAAGTTTATTATGAGTTCAGACTGAGACAGTTATTTGAAAAGAGTAGAAGCAAATATCTAATGAAAACTTCGGTTGACGAATTTTTAATCAAAATCTTCGGATCGAAAAATTGGTGCTTCCTATTGTTCTTCAATTTCGAAATCTTATTATGCATAGGATATGATGAAGTATATTTCGGCTGAAAACTCAATTTCTAAAGTCTGATATAATATATTCGATTGCACCCCTATCACCTTCCTTTTACCAATGTTTCTTGATTTTAGTGAGATAATTGAGCAAGCAAAAGTTTTTTTAAGGATTTCAACTGTATTTGTGGAAAAACGGACGAAAAATCGTTTGAAATACAAACTTAATATTCCTTTTAGGTAACACTACTGGATGAAAGTAAAAGTTTTTTAATAGATAACAAACCACCGAAGCGGTGTGAATTCGGAAACCTAAGTATTTTGCATGACAATGAGCAAAAGCCTAAAAGATCAAAGGCTTTTGAATATTTCAAACCAAATATCTTAAAAATTAATTATAACTGAATGAAAAACGTCAATAAGGATCCTTAAACAGGCACATAAATAAGAAATATCTGCGGCAAGAACAAGAAATTGTATCATTGCTTGAACAGTTTAATTGCAATATTTATTATGTACATATTGTAGTGTTACTTAGAATACGCGTGGATCTTTTTTACAATACTTTTTCCAGTTTCTACTTTTCCGGAAATGGTATATTTTCTGGCCTTGGTGGTTTTTCCTAAGAATTTGCCAGAAATCAGGTATTATATTCATAATAACCGTTCAGAAATAGATTTCAGAGAAACACCAAGTGTAACATTGAATCGTCATGTTTTTAAAAAGGTCTCCTTTTTTTACTTTCACTTTTTCCTAGTAAAAAGGAAGTACTGCGATAAGTGTCAAATTTTCACAGGAAATACATGTTTTGAAGTCACTTGAAGACGATGAAATTGTTTTCAGCGAATATATACAAAATATTTTAAAAAACTAAAAATTGCAAAAAGCATAAATTTGGTATTCCGTTTTGTTACTCCCTCTATCGTATCTAACTCGAAAGTTTCGAGCAAAATTCATCAACTGGAACTGCGACTTTACTAAAAAATTTTTTTCTCTTAGTTTTCACGATTTTTTCCGAAAAAAAGAACGACTGCAACGATTTCCACTAAACTTATCCAGGGAAAATATTGTAATCTTGATGTAATGGTTGTGATGAAGGAGAGAAAATGGTTGTGTTTAGATTAATAAACTAGATATGGATGAACATTGTATCATGAAAAAGTGACATTGACTGCCTGGACTTTACACTGAAATAGTTGATTATGGTAGAGAGATAAAGATTAAGGTAGATGACACGATGTGACTGGCGAGTGAACTGTGCTATATATCTCGTATATCTCCCGTCGCTCTATTTAAGTTAGCTTCTCCCACTCTAAATACGAGAGAGTGGTCCTGTCATTTTTGTTTCTCTCTCTCTTTGCTATTGATCCCTCTCTTTGGATCATATAACATCTATTACATTGACAAATTTTCAATATCGAGTTTTCCGGGGAAATACATGTTTTGAGAGTCCACCGAGTCAGAAAAAGTGTTTTTTTTTTGTTTGTTTGTTTTTTTTTTTTTTGATACTCCGTTCATTTTGATATCACCATGTGAACAACCGGATAGTAAGTTACTGTCAAAAATTCTTGAACCAGAAATATCTCTTTTATGCACTTTTTGCTCAAAAATGGCTCCAACGATTTTCTTTAAACTTTGTATATATATATATATATCAACTACACAGGTTTACCGATAAAGTGCTACTTTAATTTATTATCCGATTCCTTCATCTAAATAATATTAGTTAAAATTAAATCTGATGCTAAAATTTTGAGGTTGAAAAAACGAAGGAAGTGCGTATTTATTGAATAGTTTTTTACAATTTTCTTTCAAAAAACACCAAGGGATTTCATTAAACTACTACTACTTTCAATAAACACTTTTATTTGAAATTTTTATTCCGAGTAAGTTTAAAAAAAAAAAGAAAAAAAGTTTTATTAAATTTAGATTATTTCATTGATATAAATTGAAGAAAAATATACACATCTAATAAAATGAAAAACATTTTTCATTCATAATTGTGTAAATTATATTAAGAGAAAGTCGTGTGAGTGTTTCACACCAGATTTTTTTTTACTAATCCTAACTATTATATCATTCTGATTTTTGGAATTTATTTTACAAACTAAATAATGGATTTTAATTGTTCCAAATATTTTATTGAGAAAATAATGAGATGTTAAATAAATTTCTCCTCACACGTTGGTCTAGTGGCTACCGCACTCGCCTTTCGTGTGAAAATTCAGTTGAGGTTCGATTCCCATGAGGACAATGTCGGTGTTGACCCAGCATCGTGATAAAAAGTGGGAAGCTACAGTTAGTGGCGCCCTAGGTAGCGAAGACCGGAATAAAACGGCGTGAGAACTGCGGCATGCTTACCACACGTCCCCTATTCAAATCGCCGCCTGGCAAGAATTGGCCCTTCATGGGCTGTTGCGCCATAGGTTTTTTTTTTTTTAAATTTCAGAATTCGTTTTTCTTTTAACATTAAACAAAGCGCAATGCAAGAATGTAATAGCCATGTTTTAAAACTATCCATTTATCCTAATTTGTATAAAAAACAATTTTTAATATAAAATTTAGTAAATAAACATGAAGAAATAAAATTCTTATTAGAGTTAACAGAAAACGAATTTAGAATTGTAAATAGGGATTTTAAATTTTTGTATTTAAAGCAGCAGCAACTTGAGAGTTAATGGTAGCATTATTCTATGCTTTAAGCACGTTGGAACATTTTTAGTCCATAACTAAGCACCCCATTTTGATGCATTCATTTTACAACTCTCATGCACAATGGTTCTTCATGGTACATAACCAAATGTTAATATTATTGAAACTATTATGAAAACTGGTTATGGTTATGGTACTAAAACAAGTACATTCTTGTAATAAGTGGCCAATGATCACTTCAAAGTGGTTGTTTATTCCACAAACAAATTAAATTACCCTTCTAAAGTTTTATGCCTCTATTAATCGTTAAATCAGGCTTTTTAATTAAAACAGATTATTAAATTAAAAGATATCGTAACAAAAATATTTAGAATAATTCGAAAGATTAATTAAAGCGCGAAATAATTAAAGTCGAATCGATCAAAAAAAAAAAAAGCAAACAATTACGTGGTGTGACTAAATATATAACTACGAATTACATAGATTGCTATGTAAAGCATTGGCTTTATTTATGGGGATACGTACACTTAAACGATTAATGGATACATTTTCTGTGAAGTTCTTACTATACGATCGTCATTCAATAAGTAACGAGACAAATCGCTGTAGCTCAAAAATGATTTATTTAATCAATACAAAACTTTAGCTACTTTTCAACATAGTCCCCAGCAACATTTATACACTTGTCCCATCGTTCTTCTAATTTGTGTATGCCACTGGCATAAAATTCTTTGGGTTGATCTCGAAGCCACTTTTGCACCTGATTTTTAACTTCTTCATTGGATTGAAAATGTTTTCCACGTTAGAGTCTCTTTAAGGGGTCCAAACAAGTGGAAGTCCCTTAGGGCGAGGGCGAGGCTGTTGGGGGGATATGGAAGGATCTCTCACTATACTTTTTGAAGTGTTTCTTGAGTTAACTGTGCCGTATGTAATAAGCAAAATCACGCCTTTAGTCAAGAGTCCACGATGTTTCGTTCGAATGGTAGGCCTCGCATTGTTTGTGAGCATATCACTGAAATACTGGCTGTAGATGGTTCGTTTGATCTTCGGGATAGTCACAATAAATAGGCCCCTGCGAATCACTGAATATACTGGTAATCATGACTTTACCTGCAGACTGGGCTGGGTCTTGAATTTCTTTCGAGTGGGGAGAACCCGTATCCTTCCACTCAAGGCTTTGACGGTTAGACTCCGGCTCAAAATGGTATCTACGTTTCATCACATTCTACTGAAAAATTATTTTTCAATGAAACATCGTTCTTTCAACTGTTGATTGATTTGAAACCTGGTTTTTTCTGGGCGTCCGTAAGTTGTCTTGGAACCCATCTCGTATTATTCAAGTATTCTTGTACTGTAGCTTGTTATGGGCAGTTCCAACACTCGCATGCACTTCTTCAGCTATTAGTTCAACAGTATACGCCGTTGTACTGGATTAACGTATATCTACCTATAGAAATTGATAAGATCGCATACTTCTTCTGGCTAGGAGGAAGTGAAAGTTTGTTTTAATTCTAAACAAAATTATTAATAACAAATACTAATATAAAATATGAAGTAATAAATTTTGGCTAAAGATGAATTACATAGTTTAGATTGTTGGGATTAAATAAAGCTAAATACAAATACCTTTTAGAGAATAATCGATTAATCCTTTGTACCTATAGATTCAGGAGAGTTGTACACTCACAATAAATGTGTGTAATAACCTGCTTATTATATGTGTATATATATATATATATATCGAGAAAGAGTTAGTGTGTGTGTGTGAGAGAGAGAGAGACAGCCTGAATAAGAAAGGGTGAAATCTGTGCTTCACATATACGTATGATCATGAAATCAATCCTCTTTTGTTATTGTTAAGTCACTACTATAAACCAATCACAAACGCATCGTAATATACACTTCCACACAACTACACCAACATAAACAACTGACGAATACAATAGACAGATGTACAGTGTCGTGATATTATAACAATTATATCACCAGACAGACACACACAGACAAACATACACCAATTACAAAACACACTTCTCTATTGTATATATAGTACAGTTATTGTAATGTGTGTTAGTTCATGATATACCTTATAGTGATGATTATATGGACGGAAATGGTACACAATTTGTCTAAATTGAGCGTAGTAGTTGTATTTAAATGTCTCTAGATTTAAATTTTGTTTTAATATGCAAAGTAGTAATAACATTAAAATAATGATATTTGCATATCTGCATATCGAGTTTAATTCTCTATTCTTCTATTTAAATGCATTAGGCCTAATCGGTTTTTAATAAGTGATAAGATTTCGTATAATAACAACTTGTAAAAAAAACTGGTGAAAGTGAAACTACAATTAACATAGGAATTTCTAAAGCTAAGAGAAATTTTTATTATTGTGTTTAACATCAATTTTATTTTTGTCTCATTAGTATAAACGGTAAAATACAAAATGGCGGATCTTGAATTTCTCCCTAATTCTTTTTTTTTTTGCTTTCTTTTTCAACACTGGAATGAAAATGTTGAACATTTTCTTGATAGCTCATATTAATTTTATAAAAATAACTTGAAATTTTGCATATTTTTTTTATATAAAAAAATATTAGCACAATTCGATAATTTATAAAATACCTACTGATGGAAAATTAGTGAAAAAAAATTCTAAACTAGATTTTTCATAGAAATAATGATGTATAAATAATTAGCCAATCAAATTGTAGAAGTAAATGTGTCAAATATGGGCGTAGTCAACAGGATAATTCTAAATTTATGATTGGCTTATCATACATCCACATTTCACACCTTCATTTCTACAGCCTGTTTCTTTTTGATATCATCGACCGGTTTTGGGTGTTCGCCCATCTTCAGGATGCGTTTGTCAAACAGTGTGATAACACTGTGCATGCGTGGATGGCGTGTGTGAATTATGAAGGGTGAAACGGAAATATGTTTAGTGTCATCAAACAACCTGCTTATATAGATTGATTGATTGATTGTTTATTCTTTTATTTGCTTTGACCATTTTAGTTTAACAAAAGAATATTTATGTATCTATACTATCTTACGATCATACATCTGAAACTGTTCTTTCTTATCAGTGACTATTTCACAGCAGTACACGGATGACGCAATGTTATTTCATGCTGATATAAATAAATAACCAGAATAATAAGACAGTATAGATAGTTAATAATAAAGTGAATCTCCCTCCAACAACGTAAGATAGACACCCACGTGTTGAAATATGCCTCCCTTCCAGACCCAAACACGTGTTCCTTTGTCCACTCTGCCCCACCATACCTCTACATCACCACCCTGCCCCTATTGACGTAGTTTAAGAGTTTGGTTTTTAAATACATTTAAAAGACTAGTCAGTGTGTAAAGTGAATTTGCTCTGTGCAAGTCTCTGTTATCACACTGTTTGACAAACGCATCCTAAAGATGGGGCAAACGCCCGAAACCGGTCGATGACTTCAAAAAGAAGCCGGCTATCACGGAAAATGTCTCAGATGCTTTCCAGCTCTGCGGAACCAACCACAACATTCACATAATTAGTTTAAAGAAAATCTTGTTGGAGTTATTAAGAGTTAATTGCTCCTGTGCTACTTTCTCATTATACAGTGTTCACCAATATTTTTTCCAGTTTATTTCTTCTTATAAACCTAAATTCTCTTTCCTTCTCATACCCATTATAATATATAAAGTTTAAAGAAAATTGTTGAAGCAGTTTTCGAAAAAAATCTCAAAAAACTGAAAAAAAAAAACAGTCAGTAAAGTGGCACTTCCGGTTGAAAGATTTTTATGAAAAGCTTATTCTCAGGTCTCCTTTACGAAATATTTAGTTTAAATATTCGGTGATTTTTTTCGTTTTTGAGATATACGTTTCTGGTACACTTACACACAAACCAATTGCTAAAAACCACTTTTCTGGACTCAGAGAACTATAAAACGGATATTTCCTGTGAAACCTCGTTATAGAAAATTTGACACGATTATAATACTTATATCTTTACGATTACTTCTTACTAAACGGTAAGACAAAGTAAAAAAAAAAAAAATTGTGCTCCAAATCATTTTGATTTGAAATATTTTTTTCTGATAAAAATTGATTTTATAGAAGAATTTTGATGCTGAGACGGTGGATTTTTCTTTATTTATGTTCTTTAGTTCGCACACGTGGAGGAAGTAAAGCGGAACTAAATCTTTAACACTTATAATCATTATATTTTGATTAAATCTTCAGTTATATTATTTAGAGAAAGATGTTTAAACTAATTTATAATATACAATGCGCAAATCGTTGTATATTCATTGATCTTAATTTTTTTTATTTTTTATTTATATTTACAATCTGTAATAATACAATAAGTAAATGTGGGCTTAGATAAATGTGGCTTGAAGGCTTGAAGGAGGTGGCCAATGCCACTCTTCCTGGTCTTGTTACTCGTCTTACTGTGACAGAAGGTCCCTTGGCCACTGGCGCTTCAAACGCCTGGGATGATTCTTGACTGACATCAATAAAAGCTCCTGATGTGTAGCATCCTCTTTCCAGCGAAGAGGAAATTTCGTCAACCAGTCTGTGACATTGTTGTGTGGTAGAGTGTGATGTCCGAAATCCAAACTTATGTGTCGGAATGGCACTGTCTAATTCAGGTTGTATGTCGGTCAGTAGTAGCCGCTCGAAAATCTTGGAAAGTATAGGAAGAAGGCTAATTGATCTGCAAAAAGTTGGTAAGTGAATCGGTTTGTGTGGTTTTGGTACCATTGTTGTAACTGAAAATTTCCATTGTATTGGGAAGTATGTCAGTCTCAGAATGGAGTTGTAGATGTTAGTAATATGAAGAATGGCTTTTTGTGCAAGTTGGCGTAATATTTTGGCGGTAATAAGGTTGTATCCTGGAGCTTTGTTTGGTGGCGTTTGTATTATTGCTTTTTTCACTGTTTTAGGGTTAATGTGCTTACAAGGAAGACTTAATTGGAAAGGAGTACCAAGAAATTCTTCTATGTAAGAGTGAAACGGATGAATATTGTCGTTAGGTGTGAATATAGAGGATAGGAGTGTACCAAACAGGTGTGTTTTGTCTCTTTCAGATTTTGCCCAGATTCCGTCAGTCTGTTGTATTGGAAACGATGGTGTTTTATCTTTCAGTAGTCGTCGTGTTGCGAGCCAAAGAAAGCCTTCCTCACTGGATAGATTGTCTGTATAGAAAGAAAATATATCTGCTTTATATTCAGCTATTTTCTGTTTAAGCTGTCTTGTCAATCTGTTAAGTTCAGTCTTTATGTTTGGTTAACGATTTGCCATCCAAAATCGTCTAATTCTGCGTTTTTCGGAAATGAGTTGTCGGATCGATGCGGGTAAGGTGAGGGTATGTCTTGTGACATTAGTGTTGGGTTGTGAACACTTCCGGGCTGCTCTCTGTACAGTAACTGTCAAGTGTTCCACAGCGTCCTTTAGTTCAGTAATAGTTTTTAGGGTGATTTCAGTCTCGATTATGTTTCCAAATTCAGTCCAATCCATGTTTCCTGTTATCAGGGAGGTTTGATCTTAAATTTAATAAATAAACAATGAAAAAAAAAAAAGCTATCATTAAATAAATTGGGATCCATAATTAATGTCAACAATCTATTATAGCGACAGCATCCTATAAAAAAAACAACCAACACTTTCCAAGTTCCTAATGATTGATTTCTATTATTAAAAAAAAACAAAAAAAACAGTAGATTATTCTAGTGAATGAGAATCTCTCTCTATCCCTACAGAATATCTACATTTTCCAATATACGGGAGCTTTGAAATGAGCGAATGAAATATTTTACGTGATCTGTAAAATAAATACAATATGTTCTCAAAACACATTGCACACTTCTAATAATAAGAATTATTGCTAATATTTTTCTATTTCTAACACTTTTATATTTTATATTAGGAGTTTTTTTTTTTGTTATTTCTTATAATGAAATTAGTTTTTCTATTACATTATAAAATATATATTTCTGAAAACTTCCCTCAGAAAATTTTTTTTTTAAAACTTTACTTCGACATTAATTTATCGTAAGCTATACTGCTAATGAATAACAGAGTTTTAAATAATAGACACCCACGCACACTCATACATACAAATACAACCTTGTTTTTTTTCTTTCCCAAACTTACATTCCAGGTTGAAAAGAGTACGCAGATATTTGTAAAAGTGTGGAGCTAATAGCTGTAAAATTCGTAGCTAAATGTGAAAAATTAACTGTGAAATTCCATTAAATATTGGCAGGCCCCCTCAATTTTTATGAACTAATATATCTGAAACTAATATATCTTTTAGTTTCTTTTACTTTCTCTTATTCCTAGTAAGAGGAAGTATTGTAATCGTGCCAAATTTTCGATATCTACTTTTCACCGAAAATATCCGTTTTCAGGTCCCCTGAATCCAAAATACTGGTTTTTAGAAATTCATGTAAAGGAGGAGTTATGGTGGAGGAGTGGGGTTAGGTTTTTATCTAAAGTGCTATTTCATTTATTAAACAATTCTGTCATCTAAATAATATTAATTACAATTAAATATGTTGTTGAAATATCCGAGTTTGAAAAAATATTGGTTGACCGGCAGTGCGTTTACTTTACTAAATGATTTTTTCAGTTTTTCGCGATTTTCTCAAAAATGGCTCCGACGATTTTCTTGAAACTTCTTATATTAACTACTCATTCAATGATCTACAACTTTTATTTGAAAACATTTCTCTGAGAAAATCTATCTAAGGGCACTTTTAGGTGTGGGGTGGGGTTATGTTTTTCTCTAAAGTGCTATCACAGTTGATTATACAATTCTATCATCCAAACAGAATTAATTAGAAATAAATAGATGGCCAAAATCCTGAGTTTCAAAAAAATTAGTAAATCGGAATTGCGCTTTTATTGAACAGTTTTTTCAGTTTTCGACGAAATTCATTAAATTTAACTAACTATAAAATTTGTCAATTATAATTTTGAGAATCGGAGTAAGAGAAAGTTGTGTGAGTGTTTCACACCAGATTTTTTTTTTTTTTGAAGGAGGGTAGGGAATATAGTGCAATACGACCAAAGAATCTATTGTGCCTCCCACTGATGCCGAAATGAATCTTTCTAACTCCGGCCCCCTTTCTGTGTGACTTCTGGAGATATATAGAATCTGGGAATCTTTTTGGGAGATATATGTTCCTTGAATATGTGTTAGGTGCCCAGAGGCTTCTTACTAAACCTTTTTTGTGTGATAACTTTGCATTCCGTCAGGAGAAGTATTGAATCTTGTAATGTGATAACAAAACGGAGTGATAACAAGAAGGAAAATATATAATTTTTAATTATAAAAAATTATAATTAGTGGTGCCAGCCATTATTCAGGTCAAGAGCCGCGGACAGTGCACGGTCAAAGGGACCGCCAAAGACACACTGCTTTCAAAAGGGTCATTATACGGTCACTATACAGAAGCCGCCTGGCCAATATACAAGGTTCAACAAGTCACTCAAAAGACCACCTAGCTACAGTCTTTTGATAACCGTCAATAAACAAACACTCAAAATACCGACCCCCTGGCTACAGTCTTTTTATAACCGCCAACACCTGTTGCCCAACCTATTCAAGACCTTGGGTCAACACACGGCAAGAGATGTTTTAGTGTGACCCGTAATTACATACTTGTCAATGTGTGAGTGATGGCAATATAACGTCTCTCCACAGGAAGAGGGGAGGATTATTCCTCGGTATTTTATCAGCGTAACATTCTACGAGTGACATAACTCATACATCGGAGCGCGTCCCTATCTAAGTATTTAAACATATATTTATTTATCATCATCATAGTTGCGAATTCGAGTTACAATTTAAATCATTTTAAATTAATTGTAGTTTATCTTTTCAAACGTTTAAATTATTGTTAAAATATACATATATATTATATACATATAATTATAATTTTCATAAATTAGTAATTCATATTCCGAGTAATAACTCTCTAAAAATCTCTAACTCCCAACTATTCATCGCATCATAACCCTCTTCAAGACATCTGATCCCACTACAATCTCCTCTATGTGGCCACAGAATCTGCAAATCCTATCGCTTTTTAACTATTACAATTTCCCATTGTACGTTGCAACAATTTCAGCACGTTGCTGAGATTGATGATGCCACTGATCTTTCCTGGTCGTATCTGCCCACACAGAAGTCTTAGTCTGTCTCATTCCTGAGAGGACGGTGGTTCTTCAGGAAGAAGAAGAAGAAGAAGTCTTTATTTAATTTACAAAATTACAAAATTACATAAATGTAAAATAGTATTTCAATTACAGTGTAATTAAATAAAATTAAAAATTAATATAAAACTAAAAATGAATTCCTTTTAAAGACAACAACATGGTCATTGACCGTCCGTGGAGTCTATGATTTATTTGATAGTTCTTCAGGATAAGCTATCTCATAAAAGAGGGTTTTGTTCCCATGAAAAGGATTACTTCACTTACATCACCCAAAGTGTCCTGGCACATTTCATTTATTTAGTAACAAATCCTTTCAATCACCACTTTCCTTCTAAGTAGATCCGTGATAGTGAAGACGGCTTCCCAGAAAGTCATTTAGCTAATAGTTGTGATTAAAACTATAAAAAATAAAATAAAAAATAATATCACTTTTAATTTAGCACGAAGATGACTAAATTAATTAAATTATCGAATTAAACCATATATTGGCTTGTTTATGGGTATATCTAATTAACCAGTTCCTATAATAAAGTGTTGACAGCGAGATATATTTTAAAAATTTAATTATTAAGTATTTTTTTTTGTTTTTGTTTATATTTGAGGTGACGTATATATATATATATATTTACATAACACCTATTGAAAATGTCAACTGCAGAGTTCGTAAAATGAATTTATATCCCATTGGAATATGAATATCTCTTTGTTTTGAATTGAACACATTTTTTTTGTATTGTTTAACTACGTTAATTATTTCATTTTTTTTTTTTTCATAAAAATAAAAATACTTGTATGGTTAACTAATATTCGCATATTACAAATTATTCATTACGTTATTCTATTTGTTTTCTGTCGCTTATGTCGCTTGTGTGAATAGCAATGCCATGCGACTTCTTGCAGCCCATTATAATCTTAAAAAAAGATATAAAAATTTTTATTATATAATATAATAATTAAAAGATTATATAATAAAAAAGACTATCGATTATCATTGTTTTAAAGTTAGTTATTATTTACCTGAGAGACCATGGCAGTAATCCATGGGTCAATCTTCCAGTACATAAAATGCATGCGGGGCTAGAAACTACACCAATTCGCAGCGTGTACTTGTAAGGTAGTCGTCGTTTCCTCGTCATGTTACAAAGTCACGTCTGCTTAAATTACCGGGCACCAACCAACCTTTCCCATCTCTTCCTCTGAGAGACATCTTTATAATGTTCTTTGAGCTTCAAATTGGAGCAATCCTTTATTATTCTCTTCACAGTGCTTTATGGAAGATGCTCTGGTTGATTTCTGGTTTTATGAATACACGACCTAAAATATGATTCGAAACCTACCATACTGATCATAGTTCTGTCAATAAAATCTCTTCGTGATTTCTAAAACAAATCAAGTCAAGAAAAAAAACAAAAACAAACAAATTTTGAGCGTTGTTTAGGGATTTATAAGTGATAAGACTTAAAGTCAGAATTTTTAGTAGATTAGCGCATGATTAACGTAAAAATTAATTTTCTAATTGGACGTTAAGCCAGCCTGTAAAATATAGATATTACTTTTTGAAAAGAAAAAATTTAATCAGTTATGTACGAGTATAATATATAGTTTCTCAGATATTGTAAATTCCTCAATCAATTGTTTAATTACTATCTTCCACTTGCTTTTGAGAAAATTGTTTTTTTTTTTCTTCTTAGAAAAATATTACTTTTTTTTTTAAAGCAGCCTTTTCGAGTTAAATTGGAAATCTTCATCAGTATTTATGATTATTTTTTTTAATTAATGCTGTAACTCAATTAAAGTTAACTACAAAATAATAAGAGTAATTTGTCTGATTGGTTGTCACGGAACAATAGTGTAGTTAAAACAATAAACTAAAATCATCTCAATTCATTTACACAATGCTCATCAACTGAATTGAAAAAACAACAGTTCAATCAATATGGCAAGTTTAATTTCACTAATTTCTACTTTTTCTTCTTATTATTGTTAGCGGGATTATTACAAACGTCCCCAATTTAAAAAAAAATTACTTTTTATCGGAAATATAATAATTTGAAGTCCTCTGAATTAAGAAAAAAGATAAATCTGGCGTGAAATATTCACACAACTTTCTCAAACTTCAAATTGTTGATTTGATTTGTCCGAACATAAATATGAAGTTAGTGGGGAATCTATTAACCCACGATCGGTGGGAATGGAGCGGTAGAATTACGCCATATTATATTTATATTTAACGCCACAAATACCGCAAAGCTATATAAAATCAACTCTTTTTTTTTTTCTAAATATTACAAATAAGAAATGATAAGCTTATTTATATCTGTACAATAAGCATTCCAAGTTTAAAGAAAGTCGTTGTAGCAGTTTTCGAGAAAATTCAAAAATCAAATCTATAAAGACTGATTTTTCTCTATATTTAGAATTCTATCTCAATGCTTCTTATGTACATTTTAAAGCATTATACTGAAGTGATACTTTAATTAGGACCCTAGAAGAACCCTACTGTTCCCTCAGAACACCTCAAAAATTAATTTTTCCGAGAAAAAAAGGTGTCAAATCAATATGATAAGTACTTAGATAGTAAAAGCTCAGTGGTAGGATGTGTAATATTTTTGGTGATGTTGTATTGTAGTAGCTTATGTGTTTGTAGTAATAGTTGGTGTATCACGAGCGATTTAGTAAAAGGGCTTGTGTTTGTAAGTTTTAAGAGAGAAGTATTAGTAATAAGTAAAAGATCACCACTGTTTTGAAATAAATATATTATTTCTCTAAGTGAATTTAAGCACTTTTATAATATCATGGCGATTATATATAAATGCAAAGCTCTTATGTTTTAACTTAAAGTGGCACTGATTTTTAGAGAACGATTCCTGAAGCAAGTGTTCTTGCTTTGAAAGCAGAATGCCGACTGTTCTTGAAGGAATGCCCACTCTAACGGGGGATTTTCTCTTACAAAAGCAGTTGGCCAAGGGGCATTGTTATTTTCCTAACGGATTCCTGTGCTTTTGTCTCTTTAGCAGCAATGACATTAAATTATAGTACCTGACTCTAAAATACATTATTTATTTCACTTAAAAGTATTTTCCAAAACTATTTATTTTTACATTTCTTCTTCCACTACAGTTGCATCGGACTAACAACGAACCTGGGATTTCCAGGTTCGAGTAAAGCAGAGAAGTTCTAAGGTTTTTCTCTTCCGAGACGCACTTATGATCAGCCGATTTTCTTCAAACTCTGAATTTTTGGAAATTATTTTAATTTCTTTTAACATTATTATCTGTATAGGAGTTAGAAATGGTACTTCAAATGTATTCCTTATATCAGTCTGCCATCAGAAACTACTAAAATTATTATTATTATTACTTAAGTTTAAAAAAAAAAAAAAAACAGATTGCTTGCATTGTATGAAGTTATATACACATAATATTGGAGATTGCTAGAGCTGTTTTTATCAAAATTGCAAAAACTGAAAAAAAAAATTAGTTAGGAAAGAGAGATTCCAGTCAATTTAATCAAGTTGACAACGATTTTGACTGATACCAACCATCGATCATATAAAACGGAATTAGTATTATACTTGGCATCTACTCATTCATAGTATATACATACTGTAACGTTTTTTCCTCTAAACTAGCTACTGCAACTAGTTATAAGTGGGTTTGTATAGATAAAATACTCTAAACTTCAATAAAAAAAATACCAATTTATTGTTATATACAATCAATTACAAAATACAACACTTAATAATAATTACTTCATAGTTTAAACCACAAAAGTTCATTGTGTTCACTTTTTATACACTTTCCACAAACGTACACTTCGTTTGTAACTGGAAAAACTCTCCCAACTCTCTGTGGTCCCACTATTTATACCGGTGGAAAATGGTCTGGAACTTTCTCAATCCTTCCAGAAATAACTAGAGCGCGTCGCCAGCGCTTCCTAGCGGCCACTAAGAGAACTTGAGGTTCCTATTTCCTCTCCTAGATGGCACCACTGGCTGCGTTACAATAAATTAATTAAATACTTTGCGCCACAGCCTATGAAGGCCAAGACAGATCGAGGATTTCTGTTTGGTGGCGAGAGGTAAGCACACCGCAGTTTCTTCATTACCAAGGTTCGCTACTGAATACAGCTCCCCACTTACTGAAGCTCAATTCCGTTTGATCGTTTTCACGCGGAAATCGAATCAAAGACTAGACTAACGTGTGAACGCTCACATTCACACCACAAGAGAGAGAGAAGAAAACAAACAAAAAAAAACAATCTAAAGAAACAATGTTACCTGCTGCTGAGGAATTTAGTGTTTAAATATGGTTAACAGCACACACAAAATACGCAAAAAAATAAACAAAAACAGCTCAGGAAACTGAGCGGATAACATGTAGGATGTTTAAAACAAACAAAAAAACTACGGTTTAAAAAAAAATGGGAGAGTGTCCTAGATTAACCAGGTAAATTACCCCCAAGTAATTGCAATATTATACCGCCAACACATAAAAACAAATTACAATTACCTCTTTTAAGTGTGAAATGAATATATTATATATACATAGGTTTATCAGATCTAGATAAACCTAACCTCAGATTAAGCAGGAAATGTGATGATAGTTTGTTGATGATATTTGGATTAAATTAGTTAGTTAAAATATAGTAGCAGAGATAAAGGGGAAAGTTAAAAATCTGATACGATGTATTTTTTCTCTTGCTGCATTTATTTAGAGAGGAGATTATGGTCCAATGGTTGCACGCTGAATTCATACGTAACAAGAGCCGGAAATGAACCAGGAATGTTAATCTTAGTTTTTTTTTCTTTCTGGAAGCATCTAGAGATCACATCCGGTTGTGGGTAGTGTTGTTTGTAACGAGTGAACACTGCCCGGAGTGTGTTAAACTTGGAATTTTTACTAAATTACTTAATATTTAAATGTGAACCTTATATTAATTACATTTTCTTTTTATTACTTTATGTAAAGCAATATTCCACTTGAACAATATAACAGGTCACAGTATTGGTTTGGAAAATACTACAAAGATATTATGATTTCAGTGAACTTTACTTTAATTATCCCCCCTGTACAACTATTGACAGACCTACTGACTGTGACAGACGAAAGGAACTAGTTATAGAATCACGGAGAGCTGATATCTAAAACTTACATTTGATAAAATTGTATATATATCGTATTAAAACGCCCCAACAATACGGAAATGGCAGTTTTAGAGGTCAACCTAATGTTGCACAACTCCCCCAGAAAACTGTTTCAAACTAACGTAACATGCATTTATATGAATATTTAGTGTACCAAGTTTAAAGAAAATTTCTGGATTTATTCTGAGAAAACTACGAAAAACTGGGGAAAAAAAAAAAGAAGGAACCATTCTACTTCCGCTTATAAGATTCTGATATATTCTGCGGGGTAGTAATTTCTGGATTTATTCTGAGAAAACTACGAAAAACTGGGGAAAAAGAAGGAACCATTCTACTTCCGCTTATAAGATTCTGATATATTCTAGGGGGCAGTAATTTCTGGATTTATTCTGAGAAAACTACGAAAAACTGGGGGAAAAAAAAGAAGGAACCATTCTACTTCCGCTTATAAGATTCTGATATATTCTGGGGGGTAGTAATTTCTGGATTTATTCTGTGAAAACTACGAAAAACTGGGGAAAAAAAAAGAAGGAACCATTCTACTTCCGCTTATAAGATTCTGATATATTCTGGGGGATAGTAATTTCTGGATTTATTCTGAGAAAACTACGAAAAACTGGGGGAAAAAAAAAGAAGGAACCATTCTACTTCCGCTTATAAGATTCTGATTGGAAATTTCATATCGAATTCCCCAGCGATGTCTAAACAAAATATCAGCTATGAGCTCCCAGCGATCCTTCAATTTTGATATAGTTTGTTCTATACATAGACACATATATGGGCATTTCTGGTGAAAAATTAGATCACCATCGCTGCACTTCCTCTATAACAATAAGAGAATGTAGAAATCTAGTCTTATAAAGGCTCTCAGTTTCGAGGTGATTTAACGACCATAGCTATTGACACCCATGTAAAATACATTATATGTAATAATATCACCACATTATAATTTCTTGTTTTTTTATTGATTTCTTTATTATTATTTTTTTTTTTTGTTTAGATTATAGTAAAAACCATCAATATACCTAAATTACAGCACCAATATGATCTCTAAATAATATATGAAATTTAGTTAAACAAATTTCTGATTTTGGTTATTTAGCAAAAAGTAATTTAATCATTATCCAAACAATAATAGTTTAAAACTTAATAAATTTGGCCAAGTTTGTTAAATAATCCACTTGAATAAACACTATTTTGCTTATAAAACTACATAAACTGTAACAACTTTGTACTTGTCTTTTTTTTTTATCTGAAAAACTTTGCGTAAATTAACTAATTAAAAGTAATTAATATTAATTAAAGTAATTTAAAAAAAAAAATCCTCACGAACGGCGCCACAAATTTTACAACTATCTTCAATGAACTATATATATTTAAATATATATCTGGTATTTTATCCGTCATAGCATACATATTCCTTTTGTTCTTGACCCCTCTGACGATGGATAAAAATCTGTAACCCGCCCGGAAGAAAATGAATATGACGTATAAAATACCAGATGTTATCCAGCATTGCGGATCCATCCACATATTCGTAAATATATATATATATATATATATATATTATAAATATTGTACATTCTTCACCTCAAACCAAAACCTAAATATTAAAATAGATATCTAAATATTTTAAAAAATGTAAACAATTGATTCTTACATTTTAAACTTGTTCCTAACATATTATCTACCATATTATTAGGCAAACCTACTTTATATCGGTAAACTAGCAACCTAAGAATGGACATTTCTGAAGAATGAATATGTTTTACTGTAAGATGGGATTGAAATCTTGGACTCTGTTTTTTTTTTTATTTTCCTCTAGATTGTAGGGGATTATTGCACTGTGACATGAAGGATCTATTGTGCACCCCTCCCCCCGGAGCCTTCTCCAATGCACAGCCGGCTTCCAAGCAGCGTTCTCTAGCTACAGTGAGTTGTAAAGGCTCCTAGGAAGAAAAAAAAAAATCTGAGGGCAGCATGCTGGATTCGAACCCAGCTCCTCCGCGTTGCGTAGTCCAGCGCGCTACCACTGAGCTAATCCCTTCCTTCTCCCTTGGCTTTCGCCATTTAACTAGGGACGGAGACCCTGGTTTATGTACTGTGTTTGTTCTTGTCTGTAAAATGTAGAGTGTATGTAGTTTAAGTCTATTGTGTGATGAAGTGCATGGAGTACTGAGCTGTGGTAACCCATGGGATTGCTATTCCCTAAGTAACTGCATGCAACAGATACCCATTGCGGGCTTCCTCTAGTTTCATTTCAATAATAAGAATGTGTTAGACGAAGTGTGAGTGGATATTCTCAGTCTCGTTAATATCAATCATCTCCTCTGTTCTGGATGACGATTTCCAGTTTCTATCAAATATACCCAGTTGTTTTGCATACGACACAATACTAAAGGGACGCTCTCCAAATACTTATTCCATACTTGTTCGTATTAAATTCAGATTTGACTATTATCTAACAAAGAGTGCTTCTTTTCTATTATTAGTTTAAACCTTCAAAATGCTATTGGAGCGTTCTTTAAAAAAAATAAGGCTGACTCCCCCCCCCCAAGTAAAGAATATGGGTGTGATTTTTGAAATTGCGAGCAACTTAAAAAAAAAAATTGCACTTTCTCCACTTATCTTTGTTTTCTTTCTCACACCTATGATATAAAGAGAGGATCTAGTCGAAAATTTGAAATTTAGAAGAAACTGGTACAACATTTAAAATCTGAGGTTATAATAATTACACACAGATAATTATAATTCGTTACAAAAGCGCAAGTCTGGCCTTATAATAACCATCATTCTCTCTTTTTCAGAGTAGTCCTTTTTCTTTTTTTTGTCTAAATAGTATTATTTCGACTTCTCTAAGTTCACAAATAAATTCCATATCTGTATATTGTATAAGTTCCAAATTGAATTATCATCTCGGTCATTGTAAACGTTCATCTACTAGCAGAACGATATCGTTTGCAAATAAAATTGAATTAATTAAAACATTTTCTATTTTTATTCCCTCCCCTAGGTTGTTGAAATGAATAATTTTAACTCATTAAAATAACTGACGATCACTATTTTTTAAATTGTATTCGTAATTTATGATCATTTCATGAATAATTGATACCACATAACATAAACACAATCAATAATGTACTATTTATTGGGTAAATATTCCAATATTGCTTTGTCTGTTAGGCCATATTAAAACTAAATGTATTCATTTAGTGCCAATGTCACTATAAAATTGACAAAAATTTTTTGTACATTTAATATTTATGTAAAAATATTCTATCAGTTTAATTACTATTTAATTTCTAGAAGAAAGAGAAAAAGCATTTTATTATAATAATAATTAAAAGTTTTATATCATAGTTTTATATCAAGAGTTTTATATCATATCAGTACCTCATTGATGGCAAACCATTGGAGAGGACTCGTAACGTGAAGGATTTAGGAATTTCTCTGAGTCATGACCTCTCTTTCACGAAACAGTTTGAATATGTTTGTAGGAAAGCATCGAGAGCACTGGGTTTTGTAATAAGGCACACTCGTGATCTTAGAGATCCCAAAGCGGTACTAACTGTGTAAATGCATACGTTAGAAGCCTTCTTGAGTACGCGTCATTGATTTGGTGTCCTTACAATAAGAAGGATATAGTTAGACTGGAAGCTATACAACACCGTTTCATCAGGACATTTAACAAAAGGTTACCCAGCGGTGCTACTCATTTCTACTCTTTAGAGTCTAGAAGACGTAATGCTGGTCTTTTATTCTTGAAGAAGCTCTTGAATGGCGAAATTGATTGCATGGAGCTACTTGCTGCCATTCCATTTCATGTACCACCTCGCTGCTTGCGCAGTACTTCGCATTTCGTGGTCCCTGCCGTTAAGACTAATGCGCTGTTCAACGCTGACGTCATTTGTAGAATATGCAGGTCATGGAATGAGTATATTCCTAGTGATGTGGGTTTCCAAATGGCATCTGGACTTTTGCATTACTTGAAGATTTACTGTTTAATGAGCATATATTATTTTACTATTATTATATTTATGTATCACATGCAATGACTTCAACCATAAGGCTTACGCCGTTTGTTGATAAAAAATATAATAAATAAATAAATAATTAAAATAAGCGTGGCTGTTCAATTTACATTGAGTTGCTGAAATACAGCATACTAATCAATTCAGAGAACAATGGTTGAATAGGAATAATGCGTAGGTAGTTATTATACACAAATGCAAACCGGAACAAATGTAACATCTAATAGAGCACCACAAGAGCTCTATATACACAACTTGACTTACTTGAATGTGTAAGTCAAGTAATCATTGCTGGTCATGTCCGTACATGTGGTGGTGGATAATACCGAGAGAATCAAGTATGATTGTCTCAGCAATCTCCCACAGAAAGTCTTGATCAATTCCCGACCGGTCGAAGAATTCACTCGTGATCTTAGGTATCGCCCCTCTACTCCCAAACCTTAGTCCCTTCACTTGGAACCACCGTTCACCAAACCTTTCTCGGTATTTTTCCATCAGGTGAGGGATTAAATTTTCGTATATATCCTTCTTCTCTGTACTGGATCATTGGATTCAAAGCGGACAGTAGGATCAATGACAAAGGCCGTTTCTTTTCCGCCGTTCTTGAACGCCACAATTTCAGCGAAGCGATTAGTACCTGCTGTATCTAGGCAGTGAACTTCGTCGAAGCAAGTATAGACCCTTATTGCTTAATATTTCCGCTTCTTCACGTTAAAGTGGCGGCGTGTGACAAGGGATATGTTGTTGGAACAGTTTCCCAATACATGAGCTGGTGTTTCGTACTCACTACTGCATTTGCAACAGTGGAGTCCAACACCTCCCGGGGGTCCAACACCTCCCGAGAGAGGTGTATAAATTTACTGTATAAATTCAAGCATTAAATTCTAAGATTTTATTTCTTTATTAGATTATAAAATTAGCTTTAAATAAAAAAAAAAGTTAAGAGGGTGTACAAGTGCTTCCTATATTGGGATTCAGTTTCTTATTAGACCATATCCTTTCTTTCTTTTCCCTGTAATTTCATGGTAGTTGGGTCTGGCTCTGCTAAAAACTATCAGACATTTTTCTCCTGATCTAAGGCTATTTTAGTTTACAGTCAAAAGACCGATTTCGGGTTCATTTATCTACATTACATCTCTGATAAAAGTGTTATAAATCAGGCCTGTCAACAGTTCAACCCACTGTGCTTGTCTTTATATGTAACACAGTTTATCAAGACATCCTAAAGTCTGGCTAACAACTCCGGAACTAGTTGTAGAGCACGCGAAAAAAATTTTTAAGGATAAATTGTTGTAATTCGGATAGATTGTTGTAATTCGGATAAATTGTTGTAATTTGGATAATTTATCTTTGTGGTGGGGTGTAGGGGCTGGTATTAAATACCCAATACCTCTTACGTAATTCTCACAGTTCGAATTCACTAATGTTCATCAATGTTGAAATTTTAACTAAAATTGTTTTTTTGCCCACAAAAATTTATAAAGGTAATATAGAACCAAAACGCTATATGCAATAGCACTATGGAGGAAAATTAATAGCCATATCTCTTCCAACAACCTTTTCAAAAAATTAGCTTTTCTGGAATATGATTAACATAATTGTGAAAGGCTTTTTACATGTTTTGTTAGTACACAGAAAATTTTTTTTGAGTTGTTTTTGAGAAAATCAGGGAAAACTTAGGGTGTTTAAACTGGCCAAACTCCTTTACCTGAAAAAAAATCAATCTGAATGCTCTAGTATGAACATCACAAAACTCTTCTTCCACTTTCTTTAAAGCGCTTCAATTTTGGAAAAGACTTGAACCACTTCTTATGTCTTCCATCATTTCTCTTGAGCGGCAGATATAGTGCCCCCATGTAAGCACACCTTCCTCAAACTGCAGTTTCTCGAGTTAATTCAACAAAATTTAGAAAAGGTCTCTCAGCAGTGTTTCTCACAGCTGAGGATATTTATATATAGACTTAACTTCTGCACTGGCACTTACGTATGATTAATATCCAAAACTGGTTGGCCTAATTCTATCACCTCTAAAATATCGAATCTTGACTGCATATAACAGTAAACCAGAAATCTATACCAGAAAATTATAACGACTCTGATTATCTCTAGATATTTAATCATATAATCTCAATAGCTAAACGTTGAATTCCTAGATGTCAGATATTCATTTAGAAAGCCTTTGATGAAGGAGGTTAATGAGGCATTGTCCATTTTGATAATCAAAAGCAATGAGTTAGCTCAATTCTCGCTCTAAAGTGCTTAAATAAAATAATGAGTAATATGTGGGGTACCCATAAGATATAACTGGTAGATGTGAAGTTCAATAATAGGATTTTCAAAAACTCTTGAAGGATTTTTCCATTACTTAATCAGCGTTTCCCTTCTTCGTGTTGCCGTCAGGTCAAATCTTCCCTCTATAACTCTCAATCGTCCCAATTCCTATCTACCAAACCTCTGGCAGCCATCAGCTTTTCGTTGTCATTCTCCCACCTTCTTGATAGTCTTTTTTATCCTTCCTGGAATCCACTTCCTAAACGTTTCGGCACATCTCAAGAAGCATATTTCTAAAGTGACCATTCTATAAAACATTTAAAAAAAAAATTGAAATCAATTTCTTCAACTTAAACGAAATCTTTACTTTATTTGATACAATGTAGTGTCTGGGAATGATGATGTTCAGATTGCAAAGAGATTGAGGCGCACTACAATTACTTGCCACTTACAAAGTAATTGTGTTTTATTTAGTAAAAAATATTGGGCTATTTATTGAAGACTGCTGGCTCTAAGAAGATAACTTCTTGATAATGTAGACTGGTCAGCTCTTAGAGATTGTCTTATTAAGACTTCTTCATTAAAGCTTCTTAGTGACTATTGATAAACTCTCATACGATAGCGCTACTGATACTACTTTACTGCGAATGTGACAAATCTTTAGCGAATCCAGCGCTCGTCATGACTACATGTTTAAGCAAAAAGCTCCGCCCAATCCTCCCACCAAATATTTTTGTTTAAATATGGGTTCATTCGGAAGTCTAGGTCAGTCATAAAACAGTTTCCAAAAAGGATATATAGTCAACAAAACAATCGGAAGTCTTAACTAAGGAACCTTTACAAAGAACTCTTAGCAGTCTCTTATGAGCTTATAGGGTTTATCACAAGAAATTATCTACTATAGAGAGCGACCATACCTTTCAATCTCACTTCCCTCTCAAAATCACTTCTTACTAATCAATTAATCGTGCAAAAATAAACTGTGCACGTGACAGTATTGTAGTTAGTCTTTTCTTCAACATTTCCACACCATTCCTTTCCATTAAACAGTAAAATCTCTGAAAAGCTCCAGGATTTCTTTGAAAATTATTTGCACGAAATATCTTTTTCTTGACTACACCTTGAACGTTAAGTTTACTTAATTGCGTTAAGTTTCCTGAAAATAGCTCTGCAATTAAAAGTCACCGTTTCGGGAAAATATTTATAAATTAAAAATTATTCAGCCAAATATTTATGAAATATTAAATACAATACCTCTACTTAAGTACATACACACACAACTTATATCTATATATTTCATAAGTAACTTCCGGCCTACGTGAAATAATAAAACTCCCGTTACTGATCTCAGGGTTGTTAGTAAATCCAACGACTATTCCCAGAGGATGCTGTTCTACATTAGGATGCTGTACTGTTCGCTGGTTCTACAGAAATTGTTGCACCTATATATTGGCTGCTCTATTACACTTCATTATTGAAAAATCCACCTCCATCAATTTGCTCATTCAACCTACAAAATTCTGTTAATTTATTTCATTCTTTTTTAGATTGTTTATTTAATGTTTATATAGAAAAGTGAAATTCATATTATATTAAACTTTTTAGTTCAACCATTTCAACTTCTTCATTTCAAACAACCATTCATTTGTACTGGACAACGAACGAATGTAAATAATCTCCAGTATATTATTTGTGCTCATGTCTGTAATCCTTATTATAATAGTAAGATATGAATTGATAGTTGGTTATAATAAAAAGAACAAGAAAGTATAGTCTTTTTGAAACACTTGTTAGTTTACAATTTTTTATTTTATTTTTATGTAGTTACATAATTAGTCAATAATAAAAAATTAATACCAAAATAGTGAGTTATGATCTAATGTAAATATAAAGCAAATTACATATTAATACATATCCAATAAATTATTAAGACTAACACTGCATGTGACTATTTTCGAAGATGAGATAGTTATTTATCCAAGTCATAGTCAGGGTTGAAAAATAAATAATTTCAAGTAGTCCACAAATTTAATACTGCAAGCATATTGTTTAACCAAGTATATTGTATTAATTTTGTTTGACTCAGACATTTAAAAAAAAAATCTCTCATTTCGTGATATTAAAAAATAATTAGAATTAGAATGAACAGCAGGGGGGGGGCCTAAAATCTGAGGCTTATTGTGCCAACCCCTCGAAACCTAGTAGAGGAAGCCGCCCTCTTCATGAGGTCCAGAATCTTCCCTACCAGTCCTTCTTGGAGTACGATTTCGTCCGGTCTCAACGTGCCGAAGATCTCGTACCGCAATCTGCCGATTGCAACGCAATCAAACAACAGGTAAGAGGCCGTCTCCTCCTCCTCCTGACACAATCTGCAAAAGGGCTCTACATCCATCAATCCCCCCCCCCTTGTGCAGATGTTTCTTAGACCCAAGGTAGGTGTCTCTGTTTCTTCTTCTACACCGCTCTGGCATAACCATTTTGCCGTGTTTTGTCCCAGTATTTAGCCGCTACTGACGATTATGCTCTCTCTGATTCCATTCTCTCAGAGACGTCCTCGCCATGCTATTCCCAGAACAGGTTCCGGCCCACAGAAGGGAGAATTCGATCCCTCCCTGGCCAGTTGGTCTGCTATTTCGTTACCTTCAATTCCCTTATGCCCCTGCACCCATACTAGCCGAACTTTGTTGTGACAGGATAATACCTCTAGGGAGTCTCTACACTCCCTAACCAGGGAAGAGGTAATTCTGAATGCCCGAAGTACATTCAGCGCTCTGTCCGAGAAGATGCATATATCTCTATTCCTAGAGCCCATACGCAAATTCTCCTCAGCACAGATCTTTATTGCATAAACTTCAGCCTGGAAAACCGTGGAGTATCCACCGAGGGGCCTCGCAATGCGTACCTCCGGCTTAACTCCATATATTCTGGCTCCAGTTCCGCTGGCACTTTTGGACCCATCCGTGAACCAGGATCCCCCAGTTAGGCCCCGTTTTTCCCAACTTTTAGCCCATTCCGATCGTGACGTAAATATCACTTGGAAGGGGGAGATTTTTATTTTTATGTAGTTACATAATTAGTCAATAACAAAAATTAATACCAAAATACTGAGTTATGATCTAATGTAAAATACAAAGCAAATTACATATTAATACATATCCAATAAATTATTAAGACTAACACTGCATGTGACTATTTTCGAAGATAGGATAGTTATTTATCCAAGTCATAGTCAGGGTTGAAAAAAAATAAAATTCAATTAGTCCACCAATTTAATACTGCAAATGTTGTATTAATTTTGTTTTACTCAGAAATTTTTTTTTTTAAATCTCTCATTTTTTTATATTATGTCATTTTATATTCCAGTATATGAATATTTATACTGGAAGCCATATATATTCAGTAAAAAACGTTTAACACGAAACTAAGGGGACCGAAATATTTTTTCATGTTAAAAAAGATGTATGCCAAAAAAGCTCACCAATGCTGACGATGTCGTCAAATTGTATTTAATTCATTTTCCTCCAAAAATTTACACTTGTAGGTACATACATTGTACTTACATATGTATGTGCGGTATTGTGTAGGGACAATATATATTATATTGTCCAACACATCAAATTAGATACATAAATAATTATATGTACATATATATTATGTATTTAAATAAAAAACACGTAAAAAAATTACTTATTTGTTTTTTGGAAAAAAAATTGATATTTTTTGGCACTTTCTTTTTCAACAACAAATTAAAAATAATAAATAACAAGAGGTTAAAAATAATATATAAAGAAGTTTGGCTCAGCAAGGAATGAAATTAAAAAATATTTAAAAAAATTAAAAAATTAAAAAAGTATTATATCAACTATTATTTAGAATAGGGAAAAACTTAATATTTCTTATAATTTATGTTGGTTTTATTTATGATTTTCTTGATAATAGATTTCAATATATTTTCATTACAGTCTATTTTCTCTTTACTTTTGTGTATTAGATTTATAGTTTATACTTAAGAACTGAACACAACAAACCAATGTTGAGCAAGCCACACTATTTTGTAAATTTTTTTTAATAGCTTTCTCTTTAGTTTAAAAAGGCGCCACCAGGTTGCAGCACTTACTGGAGACTCAGACTAAGGAAAAACTCTCTGACGAACTTGAGAATGTTACAAATGCAATATTTTTTATATTAGTAGTGCAGACTGTTAAAGGAGCTCAACAGTTTTTTTTTTTTGTATTTTTCTAAATTCAATATTATCTGGCGCGGTTTTACATTATCGATTGTTTTGCTGCTAATTAGCTTTCTTTTATCAGAATTATTTGAACTATTTATTAATTACAATTTCTTCTGCTATTTCTTTTCCAATCAAAACGAATTGTTAACAGAAAATATATTTTCTTGACAAATTTCTATTTCACAATAAATTGTTGGTTACAATTAAATTTAGTTTTCGTCGTTTGGGGGGGGGGGGCTTTTGAATGAGCTAAACTAAAATTTATGGATTATATAATACAGATCTCATTTCAGATATTTTACTTATAATTTTACTACATGTGAATTATGCATAGATTAACTTCCTCGATATTTATATAGAAGTCTCTCTGTTACTCAGCTGCTAATAAATGCCGAATCCTAGGAATTATTTTGAGTTTAGTCCGTTATAAATAAATAAATATAATAGTAAGGACAGTATGGGTATTTAATTATCAAGTAAATCTCCTTCAAAAAACATAGTTTAAGTTACATACCCCCACTTGTTGTATGTTTCCATTTTTAAAAGCCACTTTAAAGACCGAAACATGTGTTTTCCCACTCAGGTATCACCACCCCTCTTAACCTAGTTAGGTCCTAATAAAAACATTTTTAAATAATAAATAAACCAGTGTATCAATTAAATTTGCTCTATGCAAGTCTATGTTATCACATTGATTGACAAAAAACATCCTGATGATGGGCGAACGGCCGAAACCGGTCGATGAACACAAAAAGAAGCAGGCTATCACGGAAAGTAGCTTTGATGCTTTTCAGCTCTGCAGAACCAACCACAACAAGTAATATCGTACTTCTCAATGTTAGGCGATTTTCTTCAAACTCGAAAATTTAACTCCTTAATTTGATGTTCCCTAAAGGAAGAGGAATACTTAGTGTTTGAAACAGTAGTTGTATCCTTTCTCTGAGGAGTAGTACACCATGTTTAAAGGAAACTGTTTGAGCGTTTTTGTGAAAATCAGAGAGGTGGGACTGAAAAAAATTAGGAAATTGCTCTTGTAGTTGCTCATTTTAATCAAAACCTGCGTGCTGGCTCCTCTAGATGCCAAAAAAGGAATAATAAGTCTCTGCTTTTTTCGGTTTGAATTAAACAAGGTTTAAATATACAGTGTAATGATATTGTAACGCAGCCAGTGGTGCCATCTAGGAGAGAAGGCAGGTACCTAAGATTCTCCTAGTGGCAGCTGGGAACGCTGGCGGCGCTCTAGTGCTCTCAAGAAGAATCGAGGAAGTTCTAGAAGATTCTCCACCGGTATAAATAGTGGGACCGCAGAGAGTAGGGAGAGTTTTCCAGTTACAAACGAAGTCACTAGTTTGTGAAAAGTGTATAAAAAGTGAACAAAGTGAACTTTTGTGGTTTAAACTGTGAAGTAATTATTATCAGGTGTTGTATTTTGTATTATATTGTGTATAACAATAAATTGGTGTTTTCTTTAGAGTATTTTATCTAGACGAACCCACTTAAAACTAGTTGCAGTAGATAGTCTAGAGGGAAAACGTTATAATATGTAAACCAGCAGGTATGACAGTTATGACTTTATTTGAGCTTACAATGGTTTATGTAATGGAATCCAATCCACTGTTGTGGAAATTCGCCTTGTGCCATTCAGGCCTGCTTGAAGTAAGCATTGCTCAAAGTAAGTAGAGATTTAATAATTGATAATGGATGAGCAGATTGGCCAGTTTTTCTTTGCAAGATTGGTTTAATTGTTTTACCTATTGCGATCAGTTTTCCTATTTTGATAGAAAGGATTACGCGGAAAACTGAGATGCTTCCAGATATTGCAAACTCACTCACTCTCAATCATCAAAAGAGAAATTCGCCATACGGAACTCCATTTTCGTGCTCCATTATATGGAGCACGGAACTCCATTTTCTTGAAACCTGCCTTACCAAATGTCTAACATCATGTCTTGCAGGTGCACTTAAACTACGCATACCAATGTCACGCCCTGTGCACTGTATAAACAAGTAGTCTACAACTTTGAGAGACAAGATTCCACGAGAAGCTGTCTCCTCTAGCTCCCAACAAGACTAGAAGAATTTGGATTAAAAGCTCTAGAACCTGAGTGATCAATCTTGAAGAGTTAATGAGCAACACTTGAAGAGAAAATCCAATGCCTGATGAAGTTAAAAGAAGCGACCAAGAAAGAAACAGCCAGTCAAGCATTCAAGAGCATACTATATCGTCAATAAAACTCCTAAGGAGTTATTCAGTAACAACCAATCAACTGTCTCAAATCGTTTTCTGTCAAAAATGCTTTTATAGTCCAGACAGTCTCTACCAAGCCGCAGAAACTAATCGCTTTTAGAACCTAGTAAGAGTCCTAATTAGCCACATTGCTCTTCAAGCGACTCACATCGGCTCCGTTGTACCATTCTTCAGCTCCATTCAACATCATTCTTCGCTTTGTCATTCCGACCTCAATATGCTCTTCTTTTCACAGAAAATATTGCTATATCTAATTTGTATATAAAGTGCATGTTCGCCTTTACCATGAGGAGGCAACTAACCCACTTCCCATCAAGCGTTGGAGGGGTGTAGAGAGGGAGTGAATGTAGCCCTCGAATCAAGGTCGAGGAAGCCTTTGAGGTACAAAAATAGACTGCTAAATTGTCTTGATAAGAGCAATAGAGCCGTATGACTTTGCTTGTTATCAAACTGTCCTGAGAAGGCAATATTGTGGACCTTGTACAGTGCTGCAAGTAAATGTCCAAAGTAACGTTTACCAAGCCGCAGAGACGCTCCCTGAGAAGATATAGGATGCCAGCACTCGCTACGATAGTCGGCTTTGGGAGCCCCGGCAGTGTGGCCCCAGCACCCCGATTAACCCCTGTACCGACAGCGTCGGCTTTGGAAACCCTGGCAGTGTGGCCAGCTCCGATGGTACTCCGATAAACCCCGGTACCGACTAACAGCGCTCGCTTGTGCCTCCAACGCAGACGCACCACTGTTTTTTTTATGTCCTTCGTACCACTTTGAACCTCCGTATCCTACTATCAATACAATTCATTTGGTCCCAAGTGCTTGTTGGATAGCTCTGCCGCCCCTAATCCTTACTAATCATAAGTCATACATGACTATTTTTATCTGTACAATTTTCAAATCCAATATATATTTGAATAAATCACAAACACCAACTTGCAGAAACATTCTCTCCCTCTATCTTTAACGTTTCTTCTGATACTAGATTACATTTCTTATAAAGTCTTCTTTATGTGTAACAAGATTTAAAAGCAAGCACAAGCGAAAGAATACTGTTAGAAGTGAAAAGAGGTGGACGGAACGAGTCCTGGGTTCAGTTGTTGTAGGGAACTAGCTGCGCTTGAGTTAGGCCTGCTTTATACCATGCTCCCTCTATATACTAAACTAACTCCCTTGCATACAGATTGGTATTGAATAGAATATTCTAACTCATCGACAATTCCATTCCTAACTATATATATATGTATGGATGTCTGTGTTTGGGTGAATTTCTGATTGAGATGGTATTTCTGTGTGTACATCAACCCCTCTCTATATGGCAGATTTCTTTTCATATAACTTAACATACAAGAATCAGCTCTGAACTTATTTCTATTTTATTTAATTTTTTATTATTTTTTTCCTTCAGTTGACATATTTTTCACACCTTTGCGCACCTTTATTGCAACATTATTATCAATTTTCCTTTTATTAAGTTTAACATTATTAAAATATACGGTTTTTAGTAATTATTATTGCCAATTCTACAAAATCTCACCAAATATTATGTTAAAAACATTTTTGTTCAAACTCAACTACTAAAAATATCTCAAAAAATATGTATTTCAAATGAAAACTGAATTTCGAAAATTTGACATGTTCTTAAATACATCCTCTATCGCATAGCCTTAAGAGAAAGTTAAAACAACTTGTCTAAGCCCTTCGCTTTTGAAAGTTATCCACCAATTCATACTAGGTAGAAATAGGATTACTTGAGATAATCTGGGATAAGTGCACTGTACCTAGTTCTTTTTTTTTTTCCTTTATCGGTATGACATGGAGAGGGATAGATCTGCAAAATCCGGTACTACTTTCAATACATTAGACATTTTCTCATAAAAATTCTACATTCTATAAAATCGATAAAAATAATTTATTCATCTACTATAGAAGGTAGTAAGACATACTTTTATTTCATTATCATTACATCTGCATTTTGTAGTCTTTATCTTGTGTTATTTATATGAGATGAATTAATTATCAGATGCTTTATACAGAATCTTCGTTAATTAATATTGAAATAGGGTTGAATCCGCGCCTGTAATCTATATCTAGTACTTCTATATAGCTTTCTTTTTCATAGCCATATCTCCATTTTTAGAAAAGCTAATTAAGAAAACTAGTTAGTTTTGTGATTAGAACTCTGAATGACGAAAACAGTTCATATTATTAAAACTGTTCGACGAAACTATAATTATTTAAAAAAAAAAAAATGGCAGGCTAAGACGAGAGAAATTTGTTTCAAGTTTTATTAAAACTATGGAGGGAATGATTCAAATTTATTCTAATTTTAATATTATAATAAATTGTATTGTACAAATATTCTTCACTTTGTCTAAACACTCAATAACATGGAAGAGTAAACTATAAAATTTTTACAATATCATTTCCAAGATCTACGAGATCGTACTTAGAATTAACATTGCTAACATTTTCAAATCTGGTATTTTGTCCGTCGTTGCATGCACATTGATTTTGTTCCTGATCGGTTTCGGATTTTCACCTATCGTCCGAGCAAATTCACCAAGTTCGTGTAGAGAGTTCACTGCAACGTAATGTTTCTGTTACACTTACACTTGTTGGTTTCCGTGAAGATGGATGAAAATCTGAAACCGTTCAGAAACCAGATGAATATACATGCTACTACGGATAAAATACCAGATGTTATCCAGCATTGCGGACCCATCCACATATTTAACATCTAGTTAAATACTAGTTATCTTAAATAATCTGTAATTCTTCTTTTGAAAGAGGGACAGAACTTAAATCAAATACAAGATTCCATTGTAATTATACGACTATTTTCTACTAGACAATGATAAGATTAGATTATAATTTGGGTTGTTTTTTCGACAAGATCAAAAATGGCCACCTCAAGCAGCCTCCTTACTCTATCATCTTTCAGGCTTTCGAGGCCATTGACAATCGTCTTCTGGTTGCGACCACGTCATTGGTTTGTTGTAAACCGAGGTTTCTCCCATAATACAATAGGTTTCTTCAGTTAAGTGTTGCCCCTAAAGCTGAAACAACATGTGCTGTTTTAGTTTTAGAGGTGACACTACCCTAAAGATGTCTATTGTAATATGGACGAAACGTCAATTTATAATGAACCACTTATGCGGTCTCGTACCCGAAGACCTAAGTGTTTTACTTAGTCTTCTTACTATAGTTCATAATTCTTTAGGAACCTTGAACGCCTATGTTTTAAATAATCAATGAATTGTGTACGAAATGACATTATATTGTAAGAATGAACAAATACAACGCGGTATTTCACCAGATCATTGAAAGTCGTAAATTTATTGAGTCACATTAGAAAGGGAGAGAGTTGTGTAGTATACTTGTTGATAATAATTAGTACGAGGGAAAGGATTAAGTTCATTCCCGCATTTCAGTTTTGCGTTCGAGTCCAAAAGTGCTGCCTTAGACTTTCTATTCCTAGCTGCTTCTACAGCCCAACTGTCCGGTGATGGGCAGTGTTGTCTGTCCGGAAACGGACAGTGATCTGAGAAGCATTCCGGTCGCCAATGACAATAAATGTTGATGAGCCTTAAATTAAAAAAAAAAATAGTAAGCTCTTGAATGACATTTGCAGGAATCTTTCCTAGTTTAATGTTGATTTCAGACTGACTTAAGGTCTGAATTTGCCGGGCTTATATACAAGTTTTATAGTTTTCTGTAGGGGAGATTGATGCTTGAAATTTGTAGCTCTCATTTTTCCGTTGTGACAGTGGACATGAATAGAGAGGGCCTATAATGTGAGGTTGAGGTTCGCCTTTTTCGAGAATAATAATGTTGAAGCAGGTTTTGCTGGCAACATGAAGCTATCAGCGCTTGCTGTAGTGTATATCAGAAGTGAAATGTTTTCCAATTGCATTAGGCATCAGACACAATTCTAGGAATTGTCTTATTTATGAGAAACTAGATATTACTACGTGGCCTCGTACATCTCTTATTACCGGAATCCTAATTTTTAAGCCTTAGATCTCTTCGTTTATCCTTAAATTATATTGGATGCACATTTATTTATTTATTTTTTGTTACCGCAATATTTCATTAACTAAATAAACGATAGATCTTTTGTATTTTTACTAAGAGTTCTATAAAAGGCGAAAAAAATGTGTTATGTCATTACACTTTTCAAATGAAAATATAATTTTAGATAAACTCAATTATGTCGACATTGTTAATGGTCGAAAGAAAGTTAGGATAGACTTTGATTTCTTGGCTTAGAAGAGGAGCTAAGCCCATTGTGATGTTCTTCTTTACAAAACTTTGTTATAACTACACTCTGCCAATCTATCGATTTATCTGTAAATAAACCGGCCTTCTCTAAATACGTATATCTTTGTGTTCAACTGCACTTATACAATTTTTTTTTTTTTTTAAATTATGTTCAATTAATCCTTCTTTTTTTTTAACTTTAAAAAGGAGAGAAAGTTTTTGTCTTGGGTAGAATGACATGCCTTGGATAGAATCCATAGATGTTTAAGTCTCCCCTACCACGGCATTTTTCCAACGGTGTAGACTCGATTTCTTCAGAAAACTCTTTCAGTGATCCAAACTGTTCATAAACTTCCTAAAATACCCTAACTTGTTTCAGTATAGTAGTCTATTCGTTTAAAGATGTTTAATAATGAGGGTAATGTGCTAAAATAAATAATTTAAAGACTTTAACTTCTTTCTTTTTTTTTAATTGAAATGAATGGTAATTAATTTCATGATGAAATATACATAACTGAAGCCACACATTAGTCATTTCTTTCAATTAAAGAACTGCCACTAAATCCGCTTTAGTGGGGTCAGGAAGGCTTGTATTCCGTTGCGGTTGTATCTACCTTCCGGTTAAGAAGATTAGAAGGGTTTCCTCTATACTCACTTGCCGCTATCTGAATTGGTATGTCAAATATCAAACTGCTTTTGCTTTTATTTGAATTCTGAATGAGTTCCGGTATACTACAGTCATCTTGACTAATCAGTTAATAGAAGCTAATAGAAAGGAATGCAAAATAACTTTTGGAATAAACAATTGATAACATAATTTTAGAATAATGAGCCCAAAGTTTTTGCATACCAATTGGATAGCAATTATGGATACATATATATATGTATAGGTCTTGTTATCGATATAATATTAACTAATAATACCAATGTATAATATTTTTGTTGGGCCGGGTGTTGGTGTAGTGGTTATGAGCATGGACTTGTAAAGTGGGAGGTCACCAGTTCGAGTCCCGCGTATAATTGCTATTTTTTATATTGGTTTCAAAAATGTTAATAGTAAAGTACGTGCTGCCGCCCCCGTCCACGACACCTAATTTGGTGGTAGTTGGTCGTTAAGCCTGCTTGAAAAAATAGGGATTACTTTACTTTATAATATTTTTGTCACATTATTATACTTTTTTTAGGGCGCGTCAACATATTTAAGGCTAAAACCTTTGGTTAGATATTATATAGATGTTTTAATTTATTATATATCATTATTTTATTAACATAAACATATTCTTCAACCCTTCACACCACTTTTTTCAAAATGAGAAAAGATAATAATCCTTAAAAAAAGATACTTTAACCCTCCCTCATATTCGGACAAAAATTCATGACAAGAAAAGCTTTAAAAACCCTTAAAAAAGACAGTGAAATTGGAAGCATTGACTTCCTATAATTGGGAACTTCCTCAGTAATATACTAACAGTTACAATACAAAAGACAGTTACGGAAGCTCTGACATACAGTATGGTGAAACTGAAAGGAAGAGCCAAAGGGGAGAGGATTTTTGACTCACAAAGGATTTTATAATGAAGTTGAAAGGCATTAATATTAAATAAATACAAAATTTAATTGAAATTATTAAAACTTAAAAATTTTCCTAGAATTTGCAGGTTTTTTTCATCATTGGCATTGTTTTTCATTTAACTACTGACGAAAAGTATCAGTGCATCATTAAAAAAATCAATGTTGCAAGTAGCTGAATTGTCTGTAGAATCTATAGCAGATGTTGTTTATGGTATTTTGGGATCCCAACATTCTTAATGCTGTTTTAAAGACTTTTTTTGTCCAATTTGCCTTGATATAAAGTAACCAACAACCCTGAAGAAATAAATAAATTTCACAAAATATTCACCCAGAAAGGATCTTATTTCAATGCCCACATCCCAAGAACAAAGCTACAAAGTACCCAGACAAATTGTTCCAAAAAAATCATCAATCAACAGCGTTTAATATCATCTCAGACAGTCCAAGATAGTTTTAGAGTTATCAAATCGTAACTAATCAGACTTAAAGTCTGATACAAGGCTGTCAGGCCATATTTCTGAGAGTGGGATGAACAAAACCAACTGGATCAGTGTACGCCTGCGAAATGTAATGGTAGCAATTAATTGTGTTATTGAATGCATGTGTTAATATAAACTCATTATTTGCACTTAATATAAATTGATATTTACGATACTGTAATGCTTTGGTAGCGTTATGTATGGAGATTGATAGCGTTAGCTGATGATGTAAATCATTTGAAGAGCAATGTGGCTAGTTAGAACTCTTGCTTGTCCTAACTATGAATACCTAGTGTGGCTAGTTAGTGAATACTCTCAGGCCTGAAAGAGGATTTTTGGCAAAGAGTGAGCAGAAAATGTCTAACCTTACTCTACTTCGGTTTCGAACAACTTTTACTAAATTATTCTTACTCATTTTACTTCTTTAGCAATAATTAAAAACTGGAATTCATAATAATTACCATAATAAACAGATTCTTCTACCCGCTTAGCCCAAAGAAAATGGCCTGCCTAATGTTGGACCTTCTTGTTGTGTCCAATATTAAGCACAATATTTGATCCAATTTCATTAGCTTGCGAAATAGTGTTAGATGTTAGATGTGTATAAAAGGGAGTTGGTATAAGTGAAATCCACGCACCTACAGGATTTCTTGTGGCTTCCTGGGGATCATGGTTTATACTTAGAGTTAGTCGTCTGTAAAGTGTACATGAGTGTGTAGTGTGAGCTAGAATTTACATGTAGATGCATTAAACCCAAATAGTTGCTCAGATCAGCTAGCTTTTCATGTTCTGTATGTACTGCTTGAGCGTTGAGAGTGTCACTATGCTGTTCGTGTTATTAGAAGACGCTAAGACAACTGAATATGGGGCTAATAAACTTTTCCTATAGGAAGGATGCAGCTTGAATCCATCCCATGCTCACTGGAGAAATCCTGCAATTGATTACGACTGCCTTTAATGTTCTTGACTGCTCGTTGAATGTCCTAGAATGCAAGGTGCGTCAGTGAAACTTGTATTCACATGCATTTGAAATGTTACTGGCGTGTTGAGTTGTTGAGTAGTAGCACGAGCGGTTTAGTAAAAGGGCTTGCAAGTATATATATTTTTAAAATAGATATATTCTCTAAGTGAAATTAAGTTATCTTAAAATATCACAATAATATGCTTATAAGTATACTGAAATTAATTGAAATAAACTCTTATGTTATAACTTAAACTGGCACAGTTCTGATGTGTTCTCCTTGGTGTCTACAACAAAACTGTATCTTAATAAATGATCTGGAATAAAGGCAAATCTCTATCACTGGCATGAGTTTAAGAGAACGATTCCTGAAGCAAGTGTTCTGGCTTTGAAAGCAGAATACAGACTGTCTTGAAGGAATGCCCTCTCTAACGGTGGATCTTCTCTTACAAAAACAGTTGGCCAAGTGGCATTGTTATTTTCCTAACGGATTCCTGTGCTTTTGTCTCTTTAGCAGCAATGACGTTAAATTATAGTACCTGACTCTAAAATACATTATTTTTGCCAAAATTATTTCATTTAAAATATTTTTGCATTTCTTCTTCCACTACATATTTTTTGCATTTTACGCGAGCAGGTCATCTCTTATTTGGTAAAGAGCTACTGTTTAATTTACATCATCCATCGAATCAGTTTAGTCTTATAAGTTAATGTGATTGTTTTTGACGTGAGTCTGTAGATAGTTTCTAAAATGTCCGTATTGACATTGACCAGTATAAATTGTAAGTTAGTCGGTATGTCGATATTGTTCTTAATTAGTACCGCCTCCAGGGCTCATCAAGATCATTTTTAGGTAATAGATATAATTAAGGTAGTTGGAATCGGGTTAATCTCTCTCACCACACGTGCACTCTTGCCTTTTGATAACTTCTGTACTAAATAAATGACGCAATGAATGTTATGGTTTAACTTGAATCGGATTATTGTAGTGGAAAAAGGTCAGACATAGCTTAATTTGATGTACCATGGACTTATAGGGATTGTATTAGGGAATAAAAGCGTCCTCAATCCGTTTTTATTCGTCCTGCCAATCTATGTTGTTGAAAACCACCAATATCCAATCCAAACCCGTTGGAAATGCTTAAACAAAGCTGAAAACAAAACAAAAATATCAAAGAAAAGTTTATATAAGTGGTTTGTGACAAGAGATCAACTCTTGAAAGTCACTGTTATGTGAGATGAGAAAGTCGTAGTAGAAAAAGAAATTGAAGAAGAGAAAAAAAAAAACTAGAAGAATAAAAGTTAACCATTGAGCCTCGAATAGTGATGTCCCATTTCTGTATTTACAAAAGAATAAAATCAAATAGGTTATTTGTGAGCAAGTTACCTCTTGGAAAATCTAAGAAATTTCCACACCCATTGTTGCAATATTTACCATTTCTTTTCGTGATACTGTATATAAATTTTCTTTATTAATATTGTTTATCATTTTATTCTTTCCATATATTTAACAAGAGAAAGTTTCTCTTTGATATATTGCTTATCTATGGAAAAACTTTCAAAAAAAAATATTGTTAAGAATTGAGTAAAATTGCTCACTACAAAACAGAAACTACCTTTGTTTTTAAAAGTTCGATGGGTTTATTTACCACGATCTAAGGAATTGAAATATTGATTTCGTTATTGTGGTTGGTTCCGCAGAGCGGAAAGCATCAGAGATATTTTCCGTGATAGCCTACTTCTTTTTTGTGGTCATCGACCGGGTTTCCGGGCGTTCGCCCATCATCAGGATGTGTTTTCTGTCAATCAGTGTGATAACATAGACTTGCATAGAGCCACTGATTGACTAGAAAAGATCATTTTTATTATTACATTATAAATACGTAAATCCAATAAATTAAATAAATAAATTCAATATTATTTGGCGTGGTTTTACAATAACTTTTGTTTTGCTGCTAATTAACTTTCTTTTATCGGAATTATTTGAACTATTTATTAAAATTACAATTTCTTCTGCTATTTCTTTTTCAATCAAAACGAATTTTTAGCTCGAAATAAATGGTTTTTTTGAATAAAATTTCTTTTTCACAAATTGTTAATTACAATTAAATTTAGTTTACAACGTTTTGGGGGCTTTTGAATGGGCTAAACTAAAATCTATAGATTATATAATAACAGTCCTCATTTCAGATATTTTACTTATAAATATTACATGTGAATTATGCATAAATTAACTTCCTTGATATTTATATAGGAGTCTCTTTGTTACTCAGTTGCTAACAAATACCGAATCCTAGGTATTATTTTTAGTTTAGTCTGTTATAAATAAATAAATAAAATTGTAAGATAGTATGGGTAATTAATTATCAAATAAATCTCCTTCAAAAAACCTAGTTTAAGTTACACATCCCCACTTGTTGGATGTTTCCATTTTTAAAGGCCATTTTAAAGACCGAAACATGTGTTTTCCCACACAGGAATCAACACCCCTCTTAACCTAGTTAGGTACTAACAAAAACATTTTTAAATAATAAATAAACCAGAGTGTCAATTAAATTTACTCTATGCAAGTCTATGTTATCACACTGATTGACAGAAAACACATCCTGATGATGGGCGAACGCCCGGAAACCCGGTCGATGACCACAAAAAAAAAAAGTAGGCTATCACGGAAAATATCTCTGATGCTTTCCAGCTCTGCAGAACCAACCACAATAACGAAATCAATATTTCAATTCCTTAGATCGTGTTAAATAAACTCATCGAACTTTTAAAAATTCCTTCATTCATTCCCTTTTGAGCTGAAGGGTGGACTGTGAACAATTGATGCTTTATTGTGTGATTTCTTTTCTTATTATGGAAAAGCCCTTATTGGCCAAAAGCATGGTGATGTGTGCACATACAATGGGAAGGGGTATAAAGCCAAAAGCATTTTGACCTAGTAGAGCTATTGGTGGTGTCCTTTGCAGTGCGTCTTTTTGCACAATGTACATAGCCGCCTACAAAGTACAAAGTGTATGGACACATTTGGGTTATGTTGGGGTAGAATTTCATTAATTTCAGCACAAAATTGAGGATATCACAGAACACTAGAACAGGCTAATATTCCCGTACAGATAAGTAATTTTGCGAAGAAACAGCGTGCCACAGGGACACATCGGATTTAAAAAGTTTCATATAAACTGATATATCACTAAATATTTTATCACCAATAGAATGGGCACTGGTAAATATGATCTGTAGTGAGAGAAGAAAGTTAAGGACTCGGTCCTAAAATAAAATCAATTTATTTCTGATTTTGTACAGTATTTATTAGTAAAATCTTTCTTAAAACGTATTTCAATAAACTATAACTCTTCATGAGTAAATTGACGAGTATAAAATTTTTCTTAAAGATGTTTACTCAAATATTTGCAATATTATGTAATCTTGTATATTACCATCTTATGTTACATGTCTTATATTAATTTATTTGAAAAAATTAACTCAATTTTAAAAGATTACTTGAAATTAAAAATAATAGTTTGATATTAATAAAAATAAATGGCAATAATTAATAAATTTAACATTATTGTAATTTATTAATTATAAATAAATAAAATTATATAAATTTGCAATAAATGTTGAAACGTAATAGATGACACAATACTGGTAATGATATCAATGTAAAAGTATGGTGTATGCGAAGTATATAGTATACAATACGAGCCCCTGTATGTTGTGAGTGAAGAGTGGTGAACCCTTACTGTGGACCGTCCCCAAGTACCGCCCCCACTCATAATCAATACTTGGCTGGTAGGCTTGCCGCCACTACTGGCTGCAACACCATTCTGCCGGCATGCTTTCCCGCCACATTCACACTCCATCATCTTAGTCCTCCCGCCCGCCCACCTATCGTACACTATTATTCTATTAACTATTTACACTATATACATATTCACTTAGTAAACACTATTTCTCCAAATGGCTTCTTTATTCTTTCACTTTTTCTTTGTCCAATTAGACGAAGTATCGCTTTTATGGCAAATATTTGAATATGAAATTACAGAGGTGATTCATTTTTTGAGAATCCTAGGGACAAAACAATATTTTCAATTAATAGTTTTTATGTGTAGGCGAAGGGTGGAATGAATATCTCAAATATTTGAGTGAATGATTGAAACAAAATATCTCACGAGGTAAAAATTACAGGGGAACTTGACTTTCCGTCTGGAATCACTTTTATTTTGAATAATTTTCTGGAAAAATTGTTATCCTAAGAGTTCGTAGGTGGGAGGAGCTACGATGTTCAGCTGCCCACAGTTGAATTTATAGTTCAACCATCAATAAAAGGATCAAGGCCTTGATTAAGGATTAAGATCTTACTAAAAATCCTTTGTTTCTGGAAAATATGTTAAACGAAAGTCCATTTTTCTTGACGTTTTGTTTTTTTAATGTTTTTATGAGTTTTTCGGAAACCATATTATTTTTTTTAAACCTGATACATGGCTCTACAACGGTTGAAGATTCCTGCCTTCTTCAACGGCCATATTGCAGAGATTTCTGCCAGTTTCTCTTCAACCAATTGTAAATTCTCTTTTTTAGATAATACCGCCATACTAGCTATCAGTGAAACCCCTACATTAGCTTCAAACAAGTTACAGACACATCTACAGGCAATAGAGAAAAATGGGCAATAAAGGGTGAATTAAAATGAACACCAAAAAAAGGTAAACATGTCACATTTATTCTACGGTGGGGTTATTGTCATCCTGTTTTTCTTCGACAGCAATACTCTATATGCATAGAGACAAGCGACCAGCAACAGTCACGTGGAACGTACACAGAAAATTTAAAAGACAAGCAATGATTAAACGTGGCCACACTTCTTTACAGACTTTTTTGGAGGGCGATCTATGTAAATAATCAACGGAACTGAAAAGACTTATATAAATTAAGATTCTCAAACCTATGTAGAGACTTATGGACTAGAACTGTGAGATTCAGCCAAACCTGCAAACATAACGTACTATACAGACATTCTTCGAATTCAAACTACTTCGACAAATAGTTCATGCTTCTTACGGTATCACAAACTTCATCCTCCATAACGATTTCAGTATCCCTTATGAACATTAACTTGCCAAGAAAAAAAAAATATCTCCAATTCTATACCGTACAAAATCCATTTGTACAGAGCTCAACCGTACAGAGTGCCACCATTGGGTAGTTTCTCTCCACTTGCTCTTCACAACAAAATATCACCTCATCCTATTTTTACTTTCTCTTACTCCTAGTAAGAGGAAGTATTGTAATCGTGTCAAATTTTCGATATCGAGTTTTCACCGGAAATATCCGTTTTGAGGTCCCCTGAGTCCAAAAAAGTGGTTTTTAGCAAATGGTCCGTGTGTGTGTTGTGTATGTATGTGAAAGCATAAGCTCAAAAGACAAATTGTAGAAAGTTCAAACTTGATATTACGTTTAGGGTATCACCATGGGATCTGACGGTGCGTTATGTGTCAATATTCCTCAACCGGAAGTACCACTTTACTAATTGGTTTTTTTATTTTATTGTATATACATTACTAAATTTACAGAGTGTAAATTTCTAAATATATTTAAAAAAAAGGACACAGTTCTACAGATCCCTCCTAACTACACCTCCCCTATAGTCACAAATGCTACGTTTACTTTTCCGATTAATAAATGATAGATACATCGATATATTATCCTATCTGTATGTTACATTATTTTACATATTTCTCATTTTTTATCATTGTTTTCCCTTTTCCCAGCTTTTTTACAATTCAATACAATGTTTACATGTTTCTCTTTTTAACTGCTGTTCCTTATTTTTTTTTACCCCTTGTAAGAACATTCACAGCACGCACACATTAAACACTTTAAAAAATAACGGTTAACGGTCACTTTCCTATCAGTGCAAATTGTGTGAAGTTTGTCTTCTCGGGTTAGGTCAGGTACATAAATACACCCTATTATTACTCTGACAAAAATCATAAAAAATTTGTTCAGGTAGAAATTGTTTCTGTTTTGGCTTGCGACAGATGTTGTGAAGCGTAAAGAAAAAATGAATTTATTACCATTTAAATAATTTCTTAGGATTTAATGATAAGACCAAAGTGTACTTCGATAGTATTGATAGTATGGATTGTAAGCATTTGACTATGATAGAAGGGTGGGAAATAATTGGGAGGGGATTGATCAGTGCCTGCCATGACAGGATTAGAACAGCTCACAATTGCCAAAAAGAAAAGAATTTCAAGTTCCCTGATCACACTATCAAGTCATTTAAGTATGGGTCTACCTATCTTTCTCGTTGTGCCCAGTTCTCCATCCAGGATCCTTCCTGGTACGTAGCTACATGATCAGCCCAGCTCAGCCTCTCCATATAAATGATATCACTGCTTGTTTCTTCCTTTCCTCCATATATTCCCTTGTCTCACGGCGCCAAAAATGCTTCGAAGTATTATTCTTTCAAATAAAGAGAGTTTCCTTTTTATGCTTTGCGAATAGTCCAATCTTGGAAAGCATATGTCATTACTGGGCGAATAAGTATTTTATATAGCCTGGTTTTTACATTTTTCTAGAGATCAGGATGCTTTTCATGTATTTCACCAGGCCAAAAAAAATAGTAGCCGTAATTCTTCCGCTGATCTTTGTAATGTGATAACAAGAAGGAGTGATAACAGAAGGAAAATATATAATTTTTAATTATAAAAATTATAACTAGTGGTGCCAGCCAGACGCTATTATTCAATACAAGAGCCGCGGTCACTGCACGGTCAAAGGGACCGCCAAGGACAACCGCCAAAGATACACTGCCTTAAAAAGGGTCATTATACGGTCAGTACACAGAAGCCGCCTGGCAAATATACAAGGATAAACAAATACTCAAAAGACCGACCACCTGGCTACAGTCCTTTGATAACTGCCATCACCTGTTGCCACACCTGTTCGCCGACCTATTCAAGACCTAGGGTCAATACACGGCAATAAACAAACACTCAAAAGACCGACCACCTGGCTACAGTCTTTTGATAACCGCCAACACCTGTTGCCAGACCTATTCGAGACCTAGGGTCAACACACGGCAAGAGATGTTTTAGTGTGACCCGTAATTACAGACTTGTCAATGTGTGAGTGATGGCAATATAACGTCTCTCTACAGGAAGTGGGGAGGATTATTCTACAGTATTTTATCAGCGTAACATCAAGATCCTACGAGTGACATAATTCATACATCGGAGCGCGACCCTATCTAAGTATTTAAACATATATTTATTTATCATCATTATAGTTGTGCATTCTAGTTACAATTTAAATCATTTTAAATTAATTGTAGTTTATCTTTTCAAACGTTTAAATTATTGTTAAAATAGATATATATATATCTATTTTCCTAATTTAGTAATTCATATTCCGAGTAACAACTCTCTCTAAAAATCTCTAACTAACTTCCAACTATTCATCGCATCACAACACCTCACCAAGACATCTGAACCCATTACATCTTCTACATAATTGACAGAAGCCAAGGTACTTACTCTTTACTTTGTCTTATGCTGGTTTATGACAAGAACCTCATAAGTTGCTACTTTTTATTAGAGGTAAAGAAATGCATTTTTTTCAATACAAGAACCGTACGTGTAATAAATAATGTTTACGTCGTCCGCTTGGCAATTACATAGATGGATTTGTTATATATGATGGCAGAAATCTCAATACCAGATACCCTGATTATTTATTCTTGTATATTAACTATAAATATATTAATTAACAAATATAGGCCAATCACTTTTATTTGAAACAATTTTCTCAACATATATATTTTAGAGGTTTGTATGGAATCTATGAGTTGGGCTTAGCTTTAAATCGCCATTGCAAGACTGACAGAGGGCGCTGACATACAGTTTATTCATATTCAGATAAACTTTACTCGCTAAAAGACCAACATCTACAATTACCATTACTTATTATATATTTGTAATAATTCTAAGGCTAATAAAACGTTTATTTATTTAAGATAAACGGTTCTAATTAGCCTATTTAGTAAAAATTCCAAGTTTAGAGAAATTAGTTTTTTTAAAACTGTATAACTTTTCTTTTATAAAGTTTCTTGTAATTTTTTTCAAAAGTTTCAAACATATTAACGGTGATAAGAATATTTTATAGAAAATTGTACAGAAAGTTTTTGAGATAAAAACTCTTGAATCCCATAATTTCACCTATGGTTTCAGGGAGAG
>JAAEAF010010064.1:0-15593 GCA_011037195.1 Triatoma infestans
TTTTTAGAAAAGCTTTCCAATCGACTGCAAGGACACGTTCGTCTATACAAGTCATTGATGCCGCTTCTTTAGCAGATTTGTCCCCACATGACCGGGAATCCAAATAAAGGAGACTTCTTTATTTTCTCGCAGGCATAGTTCCAAGAGTGGAATGCCTGAATGCACTTGGAATATACGATTTTTTTATATATTTGCTGCATGTAGATGCTAGGCGCAGCCTGTCTACGCCCAACACCTACTATAATTTAGAATGTGGCGAACACGTACGGCCAAGAGAAGGGGAGTAGCTCTTCCCCCAATGCGCTGAAAAATTGCACCCCGACTCAACCACTAGGACGCCCTCTGCACCATTGTCATCTGGTTGAAGCGCGTCCAGTTGGTGTGGATCCCTGTAACACGCGTCACCACCCCATTTAGAATACCCGGAGGGATTCCAAATGAGATTAGATCAGCGTATGATCGGCGGGACCAAACTCCACGCCAGGAAATGGTTGCTGATGAAAATGCAACCTCCTGGGGGAGAGACCCAACCCTGGCCGCCACAGCTCGGCTCAGGTCTGGGTTGTCGGCATAATACTTAATTTTGCTTTTATGAGCGAGGTCCAAAGGCCTCGTTCCGCCGACAATCTGGGTATCCAGTACCAACGCTCCTGCCCGGCCGTGTGCTATAATATCGGGCTTCCGGAGTCCGACTGCGGTTTGCAGCCTAGGCTCTTGCTCGACCTGCCAGCCGCAGCCACGCAAGGCCGCGCAAGAGTATTGCAGACAGCGTTGTGCCGCAGCACCCTGCCACCATACGTGCGAAAACAACGCTGAGCTACATGTGCAGCCGTTTCGTCCTCAGGACAGCCCGCTCTGCATCGGACCGATTGTGCAGTCCTGCGACTCCCCCTAGATGTTCGAACTCGACACGGCAAAGAGTTGATCCTGACATGCACGTGTTGGACGAAATCGCGCCCCGGTATTCCATGCGCCCCGGCTGCGACCCATCGGGTAGGACTGCTCGAGTGCGAACACTCTCGCAGCTCAAATCCATCGACGGAGTCGTGAAGCCTGCGCGCCCAGTAATCCTTTCGATTAGGCCGAGGCCCATCTACCGGGATACCAAGACGCTGCAATGTCCGGGTTGCCCAGCTGACTTTGCGTTGAACTCGGCGCGAACGCCAAGCGGCCCGCGCAACTGGGTAACGGAGGACGAAAGCTTCTGAAGCCTCTTCAAGGTGAGCTCGGGAATCATAGCCCTCAAAGAGGGGATTCCCAAGCCACCATCCTTCACTGGAGCATGGAAAAAGCCGAGGGCCACGTCCTTGGGGAGCCGTAGCCACCCACGTACATGCCGCCGGATCTGCCGGTCGAGTTGGAGGAGCCTTCCGTCAGTTATGTTACCAAGAACGAGGCCGTGAACAAACCTCGGAATGAAGAATGTCCTGAGGAGCTCAATACGCTGCTGGGGCTTCAGCGGCGCTTTGGAGACATTCTCCAGCGCCGACGATACGTCCAGCTCAAGCGTCTTCACCCCCTTTGGCGCAAACTCCACCCCGAGGTATCTCCACTGCGAGACCGCAGTAGATTGAGTAATAAACGACCCACCAATTGAAAATTGGGGGTCGGTAACGACCTTCATTTTCTTGTTATGTCCATCCGGGATGAAAGAGAGTGCGTGACACTTGCCGGGGTTGAAGTGTAGACCCAGTCCAGCTGCTGCTGCTTCAATCCTCTCAAGGGCAAGCCTCATGCCCACCCTCGACGAAGCAACGACAACAAGGTCGTCAGCAAAGCCGAGGCAGGACACTCGCTCGCCCTCAAGGGAGAAGCCAACCTCTTCCGGGATCGCAGAAAGGACCTCATCCATCGCCAGATTAAAAATCATAGGCGATAGAGGGTCTCCTTGTCTGACCCCCCTTCCAAGGTTGACAACCTTTCCAGGTCTACCCCCAACAAAAAAGGTAGTCGTGGCCACCTGGTAGCAGCTCATCACATAATCGATGAAGGATCTCGGAAACCCACGTTTCTCTAGAATCCCCTCGATCGCCCCATGATCGAGACTGTCGAACGCCTTCATAATGTCAAGGGAGACCATGTGAACCTGTCGCAGAGGTGACATCGCCGACGAGAGCAGGGTATCTAGGATCACTAGGTTCTCCGCAACCCCGTCTGCCGAGATGAACGCCCTCTGACGCGTATCAAAAAGATTCAGGTTACTCAGCCTAGCCGCAAGAATCCTATGAAGGTGTCTTACGACTACCGACACGATCGAAATCGGCCGGTAGCCCCCAGGCGAGCTGGGCAAGTCCGACTTAGGAATAAACACGGTACGAGAGGCACTTAAAGGTCTCGGAAGTCTTACAAGCACCAACACCGTATTAAAGAACAAGGCCTGTAGTTCTGGAGGCACCGCATTCCATTGCCTGGCCGAGATGTTGTCGGGCCCGGCGGCGGAACGAACCGATACACGCCATGTACTGACATCGTGAGTGCTGATGGGTCCCAGAAGGACATCCTCGGAGATGGGACTGTTAACCCTCATTTGAGGGCAACGGTCATAGTCGACTCCAGAGGGGGCCTCCATAAGCGGTGCCCAATAGTTCTCGAGCTGGTCGAGACTATGGGCGATGCGTTTGGGATTGCCATCCAACACCTCACGAGCAGCTCTGGCTCGGTTATGTTTCCATTGGTTCTGCGTACGCGCATACGCGATCCTCCTTTTCTTTCTTTTCGAGGCACGCGTCCGTCGTCGCCCTTGCTTGACTCGCCTTCTGGGAAGAGATTGCTCAACCCCAGAATCAGGGAAGCAGCACCGCAACCAATCAACCAGTCCCTCACTGACGTCGCAACCATCGAGGGCCGTGACGCCAAGCTACGAAGCTGTTCTGCACGGAAACCCTCTCCGGGGACGACAGTTTGCCACAGTAGATCTCTGACAAAGTCAGCGACAGCTGCGGAGTGACTGGGATCGGAGGGGTGCTGGGAAACCCCGCCGGAGTAAGAAGAGCGCCGGGGAGGTGGAGGCAAAGCCACCTCGTCCCCAGAATCCTCAGAAGACGAATCGGAAGGAGCTGGGACGCAACCTCAGGTCGCGCAGCGCGTCCTCAACTAAGGCCTTGTAGTCGGCGCGGCGTCTAACGCCTTTGATCGACTCGAGCGTTCTACCAGGGAAAAGCGGAAGTAATAGCTGGTTGACATTTCGCTCTCCTTGACGGAGTACTTCCGCCTCACGACTAGCCATAACACGCAACTCCTCCATGCTCCATCGGACCTTGACGGCAGGGATCTGCACATCTCGATCGTACTCAGCACGGTGAGAACGCTGGCGGTGAACACCAAGACCTCTCCTAGTGGAGAAGGTCCTCCCACACTCCGGACACGTGTCAACCGATGGGGTCGGATCACCCGAAGATGAAGACGACGGCCCAGCGGAAGCGTCCGGGTGCAACACAGCAGGTCGTCTAGCGGCGGCGAGACGATTAATTAGATGGTCGTTTTCTGTGCCTGCTGTAGTAAGAGGGTGCGGGCTGGCAACCCAACACCCCCGTTAAAACCCTCCGCCTTGGATTACTCCTCCCCTCTTGGTGTGAGCGGTCGGTAGGGACATGGTCGAGACCTTGAGGAGGCCCCACACTAGCTGTGTGGGGAGAGTTCTGGGCAATTTGCGTTCTGCCTGGCCCGGGTCGAAACCCGTGGCCAGTTACCGGCGGGACCCCTTGGACCAGTAGAGGCTAGTGGGATGGGCTTGTATGCCGCATATCTGGCCCATTTAGTAACTAGCTCTCCCAGCCAAAAAGCTCGAAGGGAGGCAAACTGAGGAGGTGACCCCTCCACGGCCTCGGGTCTTCAACGGGGGTCGCCCAGATCGGAGCCGGGACGCAGAGAGGGCCCCCACCAAGCCTCCTCCCCATCTGTTTAGGTAGCAGGCACCCCAGGCTAGGACAAGCTCACCAACAACCTAGCCCCTGCTACCTCTTCACGGCGTGGCCGTGACTAATAAAGCGAGAAACTTCGGCTAAGAGAGTCATAGTTACTCCCGCTCTTAGAAGAGCTGAATGCGCTTGGAATGCACGGAATCAACAAACTATCGGAGTCCCGATTGATTAAAATTGGTAATTGCAGTACATATTGCACATTCCATAACGAAATGTATTTTATGCATTTAAACAATGCATAGCGTCAACTATTTATTTTGTATTTTTCTTAAATAACTTTTTACATAACTAAAATTATTTCATATTTTTTTTTTTTTTTAAATACATAACCATTTTTTTTAGAAAAAGAACGATGTAAATGACACTTTATCTCGCGGATCTGCTGAGTTATACTAACTATACATACTTACTAGTATTGTTTGAAAGTTTTTACTGAGAAATTTACACAAACTGCAAGGACTTTACAGTTAAATAGAAATTAGGCAGCGAGAGAATAATAAAGAGACAGACTGGATAAAGTAAATAGAAAGTAGATAGGTTGCTGACTGGATGTACTGTTGTAAAAACTGTCCTCAAGTGTTCTGTTGTCGCTCTATATATGAATCTAATTTTCCCTTTAGTATGACCTAGGTGGGGAGTATAACTAACTTTTAATTCATTTAAAGTCTGCTTCTTCATTTTTCGGATCCTATGAATATTTAATGATTTGGATCCCATTACACATAGTACTCGTATATTCTTAAACAGAGTGTTATTTTTACTCCGGCATTTTATTTTATTTTTTTTAATTAATTCACTTTTAAGTGATAATTTGTGTTATTTTATGGCAAACTCTAACAAAATATGCATCTATTTCTGGTGTTATATAATAATTTTCCGGTTGTAACGTATTACAGTATGGTGTGAGAAGTTATTATAGTTACTATGTTATAATAATAACTAATAAATTTTATCGCCCCAATATTATAATCATAATAACTGTGTGAAGCTTTAAAATGGTATCTTCTCAATTACAACAATATTGTTTTATACACACACCATTCGCACGCATATAATAAATAATATATATATGTATTATAAAATTAAATTATTTGTTATCAACATTTGTAACAGGGTATATTCAAATAGTAATTAAACTAAATAATATGTAACAGTGTAATAATTATATTTTATTAATTGATTTAGGCCGGAACCATATTGGTTTTTCGGCGGTGGCGGGGGGGGGCGATGTTAGTTTGATAGAAAATTTATGTACAAGAAAATATGGATACATTTATTATTATTATTCAATATATATATGAAATTGTATATTTAAAATTTATTACATGTAAATATATATCTGTGATTTTCATTTGTTAGTAATACTCCAAGTAGTTCGGTTAATTGGTATAATACTTTAATAGTTAATGGTTAATTTATTATAATTTATATGCGTGAAATTTAATGGTTCATTGACTATTTATGTATTCCATATAAGTAATATTTACAAGTTAGTATAATTTATTAATATTACAACAGTTCGCCCTGCTTTTCCTATCATTGCCTCCTAGCTATCATATGCAACTGACTAATCTCCGTAATGTGAAAAACACCCAAATGATGTAATAAAATTTTATTATAAATTAATAAAATTAGCTTCTGTTTTTTCTCTCTTACTCCTAGTTCGAGGAAGTATTGTGATCGTGTGGTCAAATTTACGAAATTGAGTTTTACCGGAAATAAATGTTGTACAGTTTATTTCTGAGTACGAAAAAAATTTGATTTCTGAAAATGATACCACTTTTATTTTACTTCAAATGAATTTAACAAATTTTCTATAAAATTGTAATGTTTAGAAACGTATAGATTGGCTGGCTATAAAAAAAAATGTGTTGAGCGTAATACGTGTGTAACTGATGAGTGACCACTGTGGGTGCCCTTTGTCTCTAGACCATGTTGCGTCAGTTTAAAGGCTCACGAAAACCATTTAAAATCATTATATATATATATATATACAGGGTGTCCCAAGGTATATGGATAACGACTTTTTCTCGGAAACTAAGATAGCTAGAAAAAAATAGCTGACCCCGTAGTTTTTGTATATAAAAATCGGGACTCCGATAGTTTGTTGATTCAGTGCATACATATGCTCTTGAAACTATGCCTGCGAGAAAATAAAGAAGTCTCCTTTATTTGGATTCCCGGTCATGTGGGGATAGGAGATAACAAATCTGCCGACAAAGCTGCTAAAGAAGCTGCATCAATGACTTGTAGAGACGAACGTGTCCTTGCAGTCGATTGGAAAGCTTTTCTAAAAAAAAACAAAATATTTCCAACTGGGAAAAGGAATGACAATCAGTGCAGCTGTCAAATAAACTAAGGAATATCAAGGGTACCACAAAGAAATGGTCAATCTCAAATCGAGAGTCTCGGCGAGAAGAAGTTGTCCTAGCGAGAATGAGACTCGGTCACACCATGTTGACACACAGTCACATATTCCCAGTAATTTAATTTACAAATTTGTTTTGGTGCTTCGAGAAGCGAGATACAGGCGAGATGTATTTCTTTGGTCGTAAGGTCCAATTGGCGGACAAAGCATGTGTATGCATCTCTAATGGTGGAGGCCAGTTCAATTTGTAAGATCTGTAATAATGAGGAGTAAAATTTATAATAAAATAGTACTTTTCTTCTTATTCAATCAAAAAGCCGTTGTTGTTATCATTTTGAAATTTCTTATAGGAATCATGTTTTCATTCATAACTTGAAAAATATTGCTCACAGAAAAAAACCGTTCAAGTAAATTTTTCTTACAAAAAATAGAGGAATCTATTTCTTAAATAAAAACCACAGCTCCCTATTTGAAAAAATGAAGTTGGTGCCTGTATCTCGCTACTCGAAGCACCAAAACAAATTTGCAAATTAAACTTGGTTTTCTAACAAAAAACTACAGGGACACGTATTTTTTAGTTTTTTCTACCTCTATTAGTTTCCGAGAAAAAGTCGTTATCCATATACTTGGGACACCCTGTATATTTATCTTATATAGATCGTAAATTTGTACTAAAGTTGCCCTATAGAGGCAACCACAACGCTACTGTTCCCTTAGAACCCCATAAAATCAATATTAAAAACCTTCAAAACAAATCAATTTTTCCAAGGTTTCAAATAAAAGTGTTAAATATTTATGTGTGTGTAAAAAAATAGTGTACGAAGTTTTTAAAAAAAAACGATAGAGCCGTTTTCGAGGAAATCATGAAAAACTGAAAAAGAAAAAAGCATTCAATCAAAGTACTACTCACTTCTGATTGATGGATGTTGCCCGTAACCTACATGTCAGATCTGGCGGTAGGACCTAAACGTAATACGAATTTTGAACTTCCTGCGATTTTTCCTATTTTGAGATACAGTGAAAAACGTTAATACGAAAACGCTTAACATGAAAAATCGGTTAACGCGATATCATACTGCGGTCCCGACAAAATACTACGTAATTTCATACACTTTTTTTTTTCTTTTAACACGAAACAAATATCGCTTAAAATGAAAAGATTTGACTTCTCGGACGAACAAAATATAGCTCGTTTTCTGCAGTCACATCGTCATGCAGATTGTTTGGCCAAGTTTTTTTTCGTTAGACGGAACAAAAATAAACAATGGCTGCCACTGTTGCTAGGTTTCCGCTTGTGTCTTTGAGTAGGTAAAGGCACCGCCATTATTAAAACATTTCAGTTTCGAATTCAGTGAATTTTGTGTTAAAATCAGGGTATTTTTTTGTTTTTTGCAATTTTAATACATAAACTTATTTTTTTAACGTGTACAATGGCAGAGAAATCGGGACACTAAATTCTTTTAACATGAAAAAATATTTCGGTCTCCTCAGTTTCGTGTTAAACTGTAATTGGTTCACATACTTGAACAGAAACAGGCCATTCGATGAAAACAATTTTTCCGTACTCCGATGATCTCAAAACATATCATATTTCCGGTGGAAGTTCAAATTCTAAAATTTGACATGATTACAATACTTCCTCTTAATAGGAGTACGATAAAGTAAAAATCTGCTGTGTGAAACACTTCATTCAACTGTAATGTAATGGTGTGATGTGTATTTGTAGTAGCGAGAGCGGTGTAGTAAAAGGGCTTGTATGAATGTTTGAGATTGAGATAGAAGTATTAAGAATAATCAAGAAATCACCACTGCTAACAAATAAATATATTCTTTCAAATAATAACTACAAGTTATTTGATAGTATAAAGTAATTATATATATTGTGAAACTGCCACTGATATTTAGAGAGCGATTCCTGAAGTAGTGTTCTGGCTTTGGAAGCGGAATACAGACTTAGTTGTTTGAAAGCAGAAGTCAGACTGTATTCTTTGAAAGTAGAGTACAGACTCTACTCTTTGAAAGCTGAAGGCAGACTATTTTAAGGAATCTCTTTCTAGCGGGGGAATTTTCTTTTACAAAAGAAATAACCCAACGGATTTTTGTGCCTTTGTTTTCCCAATAGCAATGAGACCTAGATTTAATATACCTGACTCTTTTTGAAGGTAGATTCACAGCACTAAGATAATTATAAAATATTAACAAAATACTATTTTGGATACTATAAAATATTCTAAACTCTATACTATTTTTCACTTTTCTATTCGTTCTTCCACTACACAACTTTGACAGCAATTAATACAATTTAATTTACAAAAATTCTTCAAACTTAAGAGTTTCTATTAGACATTAGACTGGTCTAGCTATAATATATACTGGTGATTAATACCTTAGGGATCATGGCTAACTCAATGGTTTATGTTATAAATGGTAGTGCACTTTATCAGCATCAAAATCAAGAGAAATATTAAATCAAAATACCATTTACTGATAACAATTTTTAATTATATCTGATATATTTATAAATAGTGAAATTAACGATTAACAGTAGCAAATAAAAAAAAAATCTGCTGTGAAACACTCACACAACTTTCTCTTATTCCAGTTCTCAAAATTATAATTGATAAATTTTATATTGTAGTTTATAGTGTGCACCAAATTTTAATGAAATTCGTCGAAAATTGAAAAAACTTTCAGTAAAAGCGCACTTCCGGTTTACTAATTTCCTTGAAACTCGGGAATTTTGGCCATCTATTTATTTTAATTAATTTTCTTTTGCTGATAGAATTGTATAATCAACTATGATAGCACTTTAGAGAAAAATATAACCCTACTCTTCCCGTAAAAGTGCCCTTAAATGAATTTTCCCAGACAAATCTTTCAAATAATAGTTATAAATCTTTGTATGTATAGTTTATATAGAAAGTTTCAAAAAAATCGTCGAAGCCAGTTTTAAGAAAATCGCGAAAAATGAAAAAAATCATTTAGTAAAGTAGTAAAGTAAACGCACTTTCGGTTATCTGCTTTTTTTCCAGCTCGGAATTTCAACAACACATTTAATAATAATTAACATTATTTAGATGACAGAACTGTATAATAAACTGAAATAGCACTTTAGAGGAACCCCGTAGCGTCGCCACCTCTCCTCCAAAAGTACCTTTAAATGAATTTTCCCGGAGAAATGTTTCAAATAAAAGTTGTAGCGCTTTGCCAAGTTTAGAAAAAAATTGTTGAAGCTATTTTTGAGAAAATCGCAAAAAAGTAAAAAAAACAGAAAGTGGTTCTTCCGGTTGAGGAATTTTGACAGATAACCTACTGTCGGATCCCATGGTGATACCTAAACGGAATATCAAGTTTGAATTTTCTACGGTTTTTCGTGTTTGATCTATGCTGTTCACATACATACATGCACATACACATACACAGACCATTTTTCTAAAAACCACTTTTTTGGACTCAGGGGGACCTCAAAACAGATATTTCCGGTTAAAACTCGATATCGAAAATTTGACACGATTATAATACTTCCTCTTACTAGGGGATTAAGAGAAAGTAAAAACTAAAAGAAACATATCAAAACGCTATAATATACAAACAGTTTCCATACAGTTCAAAATAATACAAGTTAAAATATAAAAATCGTTCTTAGAATTATCCTTTCATGGTACCCACATTTTTTGTTATTGGTTGTATCGGGTTTCGATTGAATTCCGTTCGGCGATAATAACTTTTTTAAGTTGATTTTTGTTTTTAATTTGTTGATTTCTAATTCTTCTTCATCCTATTTCATTTCATAGATGTTCTTCCGTTGAGGAGGAACTGTTACGGGACGTTTTGGATCAACCATTCTTTAACACGACAATCAATAAGTTTGGCGTCATTGTCGCGTTGGAAAATAAATGAGACATTTCCTCCATCCTCCATTCTTTACAAGTCTTAATCAATTTTTTTTTTTTATCTAATTTTTTCTCTCTCCAAACACAGACACATTCGAATCATTCAATACCCATTCGCCGAATTTATAAAATTATTAATTTCACTCCTTCTTACTCGCGAGTTTTATTGATAACCCGTTTCACCCTCTTAAGGCGTCCAATTTCAAAATATACTTTCTTAGTGAGTTTCTACGTCATAAAAAAAAACTACTGTTCAAATTACTTGTTTCTAAGTTCAGTAGTTACGGCTCTGCCGTTGATGAATCAATCTGTCAGGACATTTCTCTTTATAATGTATAGATAGATTATCTCTCATAATTTATGTAATTTAGGATATTAACTGTAGACATTTTAGTGTATTGTATGGAAGCAGTAATAAGATTGGATGAATACATGTGGTACGTATAGCTTTCTAGAAGTCAACCAAGAACAGAAAACGGTTGGATTGAGGTTAAATTGGTCTAATTTCTTATTAGCTATATATACACGGTTATGACATCATATTAAGGTAAAGTTGACAGATACGTATATGTGATGTATATAAGGATATAGGATATACATTATAAGGTATAATATCGTTGGTGTATATACACATATATATAAGAGCGTATCTTCTCCAAATATATATATAAGATATACATATATAGGTATATATGTGATAAGACAAACTAAGTAGATATTCGAAGGAGTTTGGATATGTGTGGAAATAGTGTTATACTTGCGAATTAGAGAGAGAGAGCGTACTTGACGATGAATACTATGAACGTTGGAAGTGGTGGATAATGTCAGCCGCCTTCCACAGCCTCCCCATCTCGTGTAGTACTTTGATAACACTCTCCAGTGTAGGAGACCCACTACTATTCAGGGCGCGGCAAGGATGGTCTCTACTATACACTCCTTCTAGCTCCACCTTTCATCTATAATTAATATAGCCAGAGGCGGCAGTGAAGGCGATAGAAGAGGCGGCATCTTCTCTACCAACCTTACCTACCTAAGGTAGTTGCCATCACCCTTTCATTAACATGGAAATTCCTTGGCGCACGGTGCTATTAATCTTTAAGGAACACTACTCTCTTACTACCTCCACACCTCACTCTCTTCGGCCGCCTTCCTTTCCGCAATTTACTTCACCTCCATCATCTTCGTTCATATATATATACCGCCTTCTAAAACCTTACCTTAACCAAGAACGCCTCCAGGCTCTTATACCTATTATGTATACCTTAGTCTTACATTGGTGATTAGTCATTCATACACATCAGCCTCCCTTCACCACAGCTCACTGCTAGTAGAGATGTGCTATGTACCATCTCTGCACTAACTATATACAATACAACTCCACCAGAGCACTATAAATACAACCAAACCAGGAGAAGAACCTTCTAAACATACTCCTCAACATATACTCTCCCTTTTGCATCCTCCTATCACCCGGCTAGCTTCTTATCTCTCATATAAACTCCATTAAACCATTTTAAACATTCTCTTCTTTATACATAACAATATATATATATATACTATATGTGTTATGTAATGTAGCAATTATCTAAACATTACGTAATCTCAAAATTAATTAATTTCTGTCTTTAAGGGGCGGGTGTTGGTGTAGTGGTTATGAGCGTGGACTTGTAAGAGGGAGAACCCCAGTTCGAGTCCAGCGTATAACTGCTAAATTTTATATTTGTTTAAAAAATGTTAATAGTAAAGTAGGTGCTTCCGCCCCCGTCCACGACACCTAATTTGGTAGTTGGACGTTAGGCCGGCCTGAAAAAATAGGCATTACTTTACTTTACTTTTTTACTTTTAATTTCTGTCTTTATAATATTTAGTGTTATCTTATCGAATGATATTTTCCAACTTTTTCAAACTAATTGTAAACTAATAACTTGATAACAGGAGTCGGCTGTTGTGCCGATATTATGTTACAATATTATTCAACTTTCCCAGATGCTACCAATTTTGTTATGTCAAAATAAGCCTCAATAAGCTGGCTGCGGTGGCTGGGTTGGAGTTCCCAGTCTTTCTTGTCCAATCTATCTAATCTACTATGAAAATTGGTCCTTTGTTATATGTTAAATACTTTTGAAGCGAATCTTATATTATTGCATATTCAACTTTTACTTTCCCTCCATTCTTGGTAAGAGGAAGTATTCTTGTCGATCGTGTCAAATTTGTGAAATTGAGTTTTCACCGGAAATACATGTTTCGCGATCCCTTGTGTACGAAAAAAAATGTTTGTAACGAATGGCCTGTATCTACACTTCCGGCTCAAGCGGCTCCACCTTGTAAACAAGGAGTCTAGGAAAGGAACTGACAAAAAAGTAATAATAATTTTAATAATAAACAGTATTTTGTCTTTGTTTCAAATACCATACCAATTTTGTATATTTTGTTAATTTTGTCTATTTCAGGATATTTTACCCAACATAGTTCATGTTATAGCATACGGGTCTGCCATATAGTATACGGTAACATACCATATATTAAATACGGGTCTGGATTTTTGTTCTGGACCCGGTTTGTTGTTGTTTTTCTTTGCGATAGCTATATGGGTCCATTGGGGCTTTGGATAGCGTAGACTTTGGTCCCTCCGCACAAACGAATAATAACAGATAATAATAAACTCTCCTTATAAATAATTTTATCTTATGATGTTTGTATAAATATGCGAGGGTCATAGCTTAAAAACGATTTATTTAATCAGTACAAAACTTTGGCTACTTTTCAACATAGTCCCCAGCAATATTTATACATTTGTTCCATCATTCTTCTAACTTGTGTATGCCTCTGGCATAAAATTCTCTGGGTTGATCTCGAAGCCACTTTTGCACCTGATTTTTAACTTCTTTATTGGATTCAAAAGCCTCTTTAAGATGTCCAAACAAATGGAAGTCCCATGGGGCGAGGTCGGGGCTGTAGGGGGGATGGGAAAGGATCACCCACCCCACTTTTTGAAATGTTTCTTGAGTTAACTGTGCCGTGTGTTGTCATGAAGCAAAATCACGCCCTTAGTCAAGAATTCACGACGTTTCGTTCGAGTAGCAGGCCTTACTTTGTTTGTGAGCTTATCACTGTAATACGCCTGTTGTCCTGAATTAACGCGTTAATGCAAGATTCGAGGGAGGAAGTTGCAACTTCAACCAGTTGTCCACTTCGTTGCTGGTCACAAACACTTACACGGCCACTTTTAAACTGTTCTATCCATTTGTAAACGTTCGAACGGTTCAAACAATTATTTCCGTACACTTTCAATATTCTTTCGTTGATTTCATTAAGTTTGATAAACTCTGTAACTAAAAATCTAATCACTGAGCGTTGTTTTTCCGCGACGCTACATTTGAGGTTATGCTTACCAAATACTCTCGAACAGCTGATGAGAAACTAAGTACAAGGATGTCAACTTGACGCACTGAAACTATTGTATTATTAAACAAATCATTTCTGAGCTATATCGATTTGTCTCGTTACTTACTGAATGACCCTCGTAACTTGTTAACACTAGTGGTCGAAATACGAGATTCGTAGAAGAATGGACAGGATCTTTCTTCGTTTGTGATTGGTTTCCTAAATAATTCCATTAAGTTCACATGGAGAAAAGAATATTACCAATGGAAAACTTCTTGATCGACCTAATTCAAACAAAAATACAAATTTCTAAGTTCCAAATATTTCACTGGATTATTTTATATTTACTACAATCCACCCCACCTTGACATTAAATAAAAACAAAAAAGAATTTAATCAGTTTGAATTTATCGGGTAATTTCATTTAAAAATCATGTCAAATGTCAAATATATTTTAACTTATAATATTTATTTTGTGATCTCAACGTAAATAAATCTTTTATTATATCTGTTTACTGAATTTTGTCCCAAGCACTGTTTTCTGTTGTTTGGAGGTGTGGGTAAAATGGTGCTTTCAAGATTACAGTTCTTCATTAAAAAATTAGTATCTAATTTATTTTGTCTAAACAACATTATTACATTTACATAAAACTTGTCTCTAATATATCGTTGATGGACAGGGATTTGTGTTATGAATGTAACTCCCCATAATCCTCTAAAAATGTTTTATTGTGGTATGTTAATTTTCTTTTATAATTTGATATGCGTTTTAATTATTATATTGATATAATATCATTAATCATTAATAAAGATTATAAGATAATTGACAAAATTAACAGTTTGAATATAAGTATAATCAATTTCAAGGGGGCTTCGCACTGAACCGTTGCAAAGGGCTGCGCGCAGAATTGTTGAGTAGAGCCTAGCGCTTCCTAGATTTGACCCTTTGTATAAATCTCTCTCTCACTCCCCCTCCCCCTCTCTATATATAAATGTGTGGGGGCAGAGGGGGAGGCAAAATATCAAAATACGGTAAACTCCCGATTATCCGTGTGCGCGGATTATCCAGTTTGCGGATTATCCGTGCATGAATTTAACTTAAAAAAATAATCATATGTATATGTATTTCTTAAATATTTGCTAGCTTTCATGTTTACCGCACTACACATATTTCGTATTTAGATGTTTAAAGTGGGCGGTGGGGGTATCTGAAGTCCGCTGGACTGGTTTTAGTTAGAAATTTTTGGATTCTATCGAGCCTGAGACAAGTGAAATAGTAGCTGAAATGAGTGAGTCACGGCGAATTTAAATGGCTTTGAAAATGTTGATAGAGAAAATATTGAAGAGTGGTTAGAACATGTTTCATGTGATGGAGGATTTCAAATAATCAGTGACGCAGATATTATTTCCGATCTCATTCAACCAGAAGAGCAAGAGAATGAAGCTGAAAGTGGAGAAGAAGAAATTATCAATCGTATTATTCACAAAACGGCCCTGAATTCTGTTGACACTTTGTTGGAGTACATCAACAAATTGGGAATTCGAGTATAACGACATAATAGCTCTTAGAAAAATTCTAACTGATATTAAAAAAAATCATTAAAAGATTCCTGCAAACAATGCAAAATCACAGATTTTATTAATAATAATGAGCGATAAACATGTTAAAATAATTGTAAATAATAAAACGTGTTAAATAATATGTTGTATTTTAGAAATAAATAATTATAGTTCGGATTATCCGTGTTTTTCGATTATCCGTGCTGCCTCTCCCCCCCACCATTATCCCGGATAATTGGGAGTTTACTGTATCTCAAAAACGAAAAGTCGCAATAAACTTAAACTTGATATTCCGTTTAGATAATAACAATCGCATCTGACACGAACATTTCGGTCAAAATCTATCAACCGGAAGTACGACTTTATTGTAATTTTTTTTTTTCATTTTTTCGCGATTTTCTCGAAAATAGCTTCAATGATTTTCTTTAAACTTCGTATACTATCTCATATACGAATATAAATATCTAC
>JAAEAF010010065.1:0-21955 GCA_011037195.1 Triatoma infestans
AAAGTGGTATCATAGTTGATTATACAATTTTATCATCCAAACAAAATTAATTAGAAATAAATAGATGGCCAAAATTCCGAGTTTTAAGGAAAATTGTAAACCGGAAGTGCGCTTTTACTGAACAGTTTTTTCCAATTTTTCGACGAATTTCGTTAAATTGGTACACAAACTATAACATTGTCAATTATAATTTTGGGAACAGATGTAAGAGAAAGTTGTGTGAGTGTTTCACACCAGATTTTTTTTTACTTCAAATTTTATACATATACTAACTCAGGTAATTAGAAGCTCTGATTACATTGTTGTCTAGAAGAGCGTGCTAATTTAATAACACAACAAGCAGAATAAAATTTCAACTTTAACATCACAAATTCAGCAAAGATAACGAAAATAATTTTTTTTTGGGACATACTTTTCAAATAAAAGTGATAGGTTTCTATGGGAGTCAGCATTCCAAGTTGAAATCGTTACAGTCATTTTCGTGAAAATTCCTTTAAAAAAAAACTCAGAAAACCTATTCTGTAATATGGCACTTCCGGTAATCCGATTTTCTTCAAATGTGAAATTCTAGCAAGACTTCAAATGAACATGAATTTTATATACTAGTAGGTAAAACTATACACTTGCTTTTTACTGAAGAAGTGTTTTCTTGAATGGTACTCTTAAGGAAAGCTTAGCATGACTAAAAAACTCATTTTCCGGGAAAATAATAAAAATGATACGGTATTTATTTGGTAGATTATTAATATACGATAATTAAAGAAAATAGCGAAAAACTGAAAACGAAAAATTTTGCTGACAGTTCAAAATTGATATTCCGTTTAGATATCAACAGGGATCCGATAGTATTATTATTATTATTATTTGTCTGTGGGGAGAGAAACCCCACGCTAAAGCCTCACTGGGCCCATATAGCTACCCTAAGAAAAACAGCAACAAACCGGGTCTAGAACAATAATCCAGACCCGGATCTAATCCATCTAAGATTCACCGCACTCCGAATAAATCGGACAATAACCTTAAGCGGAAATAGCTTAAGCTCTTCCACACACATCCTATTCCGACCAAAGGTCCTGAACCTAATTTCCTCACAACCCAAGCAATCAGTCATAAGATGGATGGGTGTTTCCTCCTCTGTCTCACAGACTCTACAAAATGGATCCGGCATGAGCCCCATTATGTAGATATGTCTCCTTAAACCACAATGTCCAGTAAGTGATCCAACCAGATGCTTGAGAGCGCTCCGTGAAAAACATAGCAACGTCTCATTAATGGCCTTGTCCGGACACCCCGATGAGCATTTTGGACTGCCAAAAACCTACTACTGAGCTCATCCATAAGGATGAATGTTGTGAAGCTGTGCATGTCTGGAAGCCTGACAGACATGTGCCAGAAGACACTCCAACAGCAGGCTCGGGACCAATGAAAGGAAGAGAGGCGCCTAATTTGGCAAACCTATCCACCTCATCATTCCCAAAAATCCCCATGTGACCCGGCACCCATACTAGAAGCAAGCACATCCTTCAGAGAAGAAAGCTCTTCCTGTCTTTTAGAACATTCTAACACCAACCTGGAAGTGAAGACTCATGAACTCAGCGCCTTCAGCGCAGCCTGGCTGTCCGACCAGATACAAACACCTTTTAAGTTAGTGTTACGTACCCTCTCACCAAGACACACAAAGATACATAAACCTCAGCTGTAGACCGTGGTCCATTCACCAAGAGATACTGTCAAATGATCTCCAGTCTCAAAACACACCGCAGCTCCAGACCTACCATCCATTCTGGAATTGTTCGTGTAACACCAGAAGTAATTATCAGGTATCACGCCAGATGGACCCATTCTTGACCAATTTTCCCTAGAAAGTAACCTGACATTGTAAGAATGCTCGAAAACAAAAGTCTTCAACATTCTATCACAAGGAAAACCTATAACAGGAACCTTTAAAAGCATCTCGCGATGAATGGTAGAGTGACCATTTCGCTTACCCTGCCAAAAACCTGCCTGTTTAAATCTATAACAGGCTTTCATTGCCATAGTTTTCACCTTTACAAACAGCGGTGGAATTCCTAATAAAGTCACCATTGCAGGCGCGTGGTCCGCATCGCACCGGTCACCACCAGACAAGCCAAGCGTTGAATATCCTCAAGCAGCAGTCTAGCGGATCTTATCTCAATAAGACGTCACCACACCACACCACAGCCGTATATAACAACCTAGGTTTAATAACCATACCATAAATCCAAAACAACATCTTGGGGAGTTAATCCCCCAACTTTTACCTCCGATAGTAAGGTATCTGCCAAAATTCCTGAACCGGAAGTATCAGAATAGATTTCTCAAAAATGGCTTCAAAGATTTTCTTTTAAATTAGCATATCAACAAAATATATTAAGAGCTACCCATTTTTATTTTAAAAACATTTCTCTAGAAAAATTCGTTCTGATAGAGGGATGGGGGGTTGTTTTCCACTAAAGTGCTGATTCAATTTATTATATATGACTTTTATCATCTAAATTGCCAACATGCCGAGTTTGAAGAAAATCGGTTGACCGGAAGTGCGTTTCTACAGAATAGTTTTTTTACAGTTTTCTACAATTCTATCCATAAAAACTCCAACGTATTTCATTGAATTTGTTTTATTTATGAATACAAAGGGTCTGTCACTTATATTGGGAACTTTTTCCGATAAAGTTGATTTAAAGTAGTTTTGTGGGAGGGGAAATGTATGGTTTCCCTAAAAAAAGTCATTTTATTAAGTTTGGATTCACCAATTGATATAAAATTGAAGATAAGTAAACATTATAAGTTTGAAGAAAATCTGTCAGTTAAATCTGTGTAAACTGCAGTAAGCGATAGTGATGTGAGTGTTTCACACCAGATTTTTTATTTTGTTTTAAATATGTATTAAATATATTTTTAAAAACTTAAGATCCAGTTATGAAATTTAGAAACTTCTGCCTTGATTTTATTATTTCATAATAATATCTGTTGGCATGATAGAATATTTGCAATATTCAGTTTCACATAACATCTCTGCTAATATAAAATTAGCATTAAACAAAAAAAAAAAAAAAAAAAATCTAAATAAAAAATAAAAATAAACTAAATATGTAACAAAAGCCTGAAGGTATGTCTATGAAATGTCAGTAAAGTATATTATAATAATTCATCTATGTAACCAGTTTTAAAATTAGAATTCCATCAGATGTATAAAACAGGGTGGTGTGGCTCACCCTAGGGGCAGACAGGTTCAAATAGCAGGTGTACCAACTGGGTATGGGCAACAACTAACTACTAGCATACATTATATAAATAAATAATTACTATTTTTAACAAGTGTATGTAATGAAAAGATAAAATTTTATTTATTCATGTAGTTTAACTGACAAGAATTATATAAGTAAACATTTTGGCCGCTGTTGGTCAATAAACGAGCACTCAACATATTATAGATTTTTTAATAAACTTGGAATTTTTACTGTGTGTTTATTGTCTTCAACACTGTACGAATGGTGGAAACATTCATTATACTGAAATGACAGTCATGAGTTCTCTAAAAACAATTCTATATATGAAAACACTTCTTTATCCACTAAGAAAACTGCAAGCAACATCTTTCTCTACAAAAATCTGTAAGACTAGCGTATGTCAACTGGTCTACAACAGAAGTTGAAAGCCTCAAAAAACCCAGCTATTAGGCACCGAAAATCCACAGCTCCTGTACTATCATCGAACGGGGATTCACAACTACATTGTTGGGTTTGCCGAATGTGGGGTGAGATGTATTTGTAAAAGCTTGTTTAAAGATAAAAAAAAAATAAAATTAAACGGTATCCGTCATATGAGAGTGCAACATGCCTAAAATACTGTAACGTTTTTCCCTCTAGACTAGCTACTGCAGCTAGTTTTAAGTGGGTTCGTATAGATAAAATACTCTAAACTTCAATAAAGAAAGCACCAATTTATTGTTATACACAATAAATTACAAAATATACAACACTTAATAATAATTATTACTTCACAGTTTAAACCACAAAAGTTCAGCTTGTTCACTTTTTATACACTTTTCACAAACTAGTGACTTCGTTTGTAACTGGAAAACTCTCTCAACACTCTGCGGTCCCACTATTTATACCGGTGGGAAATCTTCTAGAACTTCCTCGATTCTTCTAGAGAGAACTAGAGCGCCGCCAGCGCTTCCAGCGGCCACTAGGAGAACCTTAGGTACCTGCCTTCTCTCCTAGATGGCACCACTGGCTGCTTTACAATAAGTTTTTACGTTTTTCAACCCCTCTACCCCCACCGGCCAAAAACCTGCCTTATATAATTTATAAATCTCTTAGCCTGGAGACAACCTTCCGTGTCCTTCCAGTGCTTCTCCAGTTCCCTATTGCTCCACTGTTTGACTTTCCTACTGCCAAATTGCTTAGTGACGGCCACAAAATGGCAGTGTGGCTCCCCACCTTGAGCCAACTCGTCCGCCCTCTATACCCGCATGCCCGGATACCCAGAAGATCTCTATCATTACTGTTCTAAGGCGAGACCATTAGGCCTACTTCTACATTCTCCCACTAGCTTAGAACTTCAGCACCACTAATTTAAAACCTTTTAGTCCAGCATGACTATCAGACAATAACCCCACCTCTTAAAGTTCTCCCTGCCATTCTTCCGCTCATACAACAGCATTTATTGAAACCAATGATTCTCAGCCATGGAAAACAGTGACCATAATTCTCTAAAGTCATAGATCTTTTGCAGCCAAGCTCCTGCTGCAGCCAGATCAGTTCATCTGTCAGAAGTGCAACTTTACAGAATGGATTTGTCTATTTTCGTTTGTTTTTTTTTGTATTTTCTCGAGAACGGCTCCAACGATTTTGCTTATACTTAGAATGTTGCTGCACATTATCTTTATATTAATTATATTATCTTTATTTCAAACATATTATCTGGAAATATTGAAGCAAGATTTTTTTTTTCTGGTAGGGAACTATGAGGCGTTAGACTTCAATATTACTGGGATTTGATCCAAGCACAATCTTCTGGCCTGTACTGACACAATCTTCCATAATATATGTCAGACACTAGGCTTGTTTCATTTACATTTTTTTTTTTTTTTTTTTTTGAATAAAATTGTATATCCTGCGATGTCCGATTACACAGTTTGGACCCGTCTTAATAAGGGCATTTAAAAATGTCATAAAACTTACAAATGTGAATGGAATTTTATAGATTAGGAATTAAAGAAAGCCCGTCTTTTAAGTGTTTTACTCCTGAGATTTCTTTTTTTTAAAGTGATTATAATATAGATAAAATAAAAAAAACTTCTTCGAGAGAAATATAAAAATAAAAATAAAAGGAAGAAAATGTAGTATTATAAATAAATATATATCTTAGAAGTGTATAAGTTGTATATTAGTATATTTAAAGAATCCCTTTTAAAAACAGGATGTACTTATTTAAGTATCCAATATTAAACCCTTTCACCCGCCGAACTCTCCCATACAAACGAACGACCATGTTTTCTCTAGGATATTTTTAACACAAAATAAAAAAAAAAATAAAAAAACAAAAAAACAAAAACTAAAGAAACTATTTAAACCTGAACAACTTCCCCACCATTCTAGACCCATGAGGGGGCACTGTTATTGGGACTCCCTCTCTCTTGGACAGAATGGTGCCCCTGTGAACCTTCTGGTACTTCTTTATTTCTGTTCCAGTTCTTTAGAAATAAAAAGAAAAGAAAGACATTTTACAGGGTTAAAAAATATAATATATACATAAACACTTGGTGGAGAGGGTTAGTATATAAATGAAGACACCACCAGATAGAGTTCTAATTTTAAATATATAAGTCTGGATGCACTTGTTTCGTGTTATATTTATAGAGATCCAAACCCCATTATACATTAAAGGGTTATGAAAAGAAATTCTTTTTTTTTTTCTTTTTTTTTTAATTAAAGAAGCCGTTGAAGACTATTCGCCTAGGTTCTTGTCGATTGTTCTTGTCGATAATTTGACAATTTGTACACTAATAAACTCATCCCACATGTTCTATAATTGGAATTATAATTGAGACTTCGCGTTTTCAATACTTTACTGCAGGGTTACAGGAAAATTAGAAGGCAAATTATTCGAGGATCCTTTATTGAAAAACTTACTGAGAAATATCGGGAACTTGACAAAATTTGATCAATATTTTTCGGATTTTTACTTTTTCTTACTTATTAAGACGAAAGTATTGTGCTCGTGTCATCGAAATTGAGTTTCTATCAGAAATATATGTTAAGAGGTCTCCTGAATGGGAAAGAGATATTTTTAGCGCATGTTTTGTATCTGTGTGTGTGTGTGTGTGTGACATTAAAGAATTTATTTTTGAGTTTTCACTTCGGTAATTTCTAGAAAATGGCTACCACGATTTTCATTCATGATAAGCTAACACCGGCGAATAGTTATAAAACCTATCACTTTTATTATTTTCTCTTACTCCTAGGTAAGTATTGTAATCGTGTTAAATGTTCAATATCTAGTTTTCACCGGAAATATCCGTTTTGAGGTCCCCCAGAGCCCAAAAAAAGTGGTTTTTAGCAAATAGTCTCTGTATGTGTGTGTGTATTTATGTATGTGAACAGCATAGCGCAAAATAAAAAAAACCGTAGAAAGTTAAAACTTGATATTCCGTTTAGGTATCACTATGGGATCTGACAAGTACGTTATCTGTCAATATTCCTCTAACGGAAGTACCACTTTACTAGTTTTTTTTTTTTTACTTTTTTGCGATTTTCTCAAAAATAGCTCCAAGGATTTTCTTGAAACTTGAACATCAACTACACATACACAGAGTTACAACTTTTATTTGAAACATTTCTCTGGAAAAATTCATTTAAGTGTACTTTTGGGAGAGGAGGACGGGTTACGGCTTCCTCTAAAGCGCTATTTCAGTTTATTAGACAATTTTGTCATTTAAATAATGTTAATTAGAATTAAATATGTTGTTGAAAGTCAGAGTCTGAAAAAAATCGGATGGCCAGAAGTGCGTTACGTACTTCACCACTTTACTAATGATTTTTTTCACTTTTTCGCGATTTTCTCAAAATTAGCCCCAACGATTTTCTTGATACTTCGTATATAAACTACGTATACAAAGATGCACAACTTTTATTTGAAATATTTCTCTTAGAAAATTCATTTAAGGGCAATTTTAAGAGTGGAATTTTGGGTTATGTTTTTCTCTAAAGTGCTCATAGTTGATTATACAATTCTATCATCCAAACAAAATTAATTAGAAATAAACAGATGGCCAAAATTTCAAGTTTCAAGAAAATTAGTAAACCGGAAGTGCGAAAGTTGTGTGAGTGTTTCACACCAGATTTTTTGAAACATTTATCTGAAAAAATTCTTTTCAGGAGGTATGAACATATATAACTGCCAGTTAAAGTTCAAATTCAAACTACCTCCACAAGCTGTGTTGATTACGTCACAGTTAGCTGCCACGATATCCATATGTATAATGAGAATGTTATGAGAGTATTTAACATATTTTTCAGAAAACTAAAAGAGAATACTAATTTACAGTACAAAATAATAGCTAATTAAAAAAAATTGCTATTGCACTCATTAATACAAAATTAATTATAATCACTAAAATTAAATAACCATAATGTTAAGATTTATAAAAATAAAACCCTTGACAGGTTATATAATATCTATTATCGATTTATTTATAAGATAATAAGCAATGATAAGAAAATTAAAATTATTAGCAATGCAGAACTGTTCTATAATAACTTACACTTTTCTTTCCATATCAGTATTTCTCTTTGGAAAACTAAAACCGTCTTCAAGGCAAATATTATGATTAACATAACAGATTGTGAACAATATTATGATCTTCTCCTAAAAGTTGACTGTTGGATGGTAGTATGCTGGATAACATCTGGGATTTTATCCGTCGTAGCATGCATATTATGCTGTCTAATTCATATTTTTGTAATGTCTAATCAAAATTTATAATTATTCTATTTTTATTATTTTAAACACACGCACACACAAACACAAACTAACAAATAACCTCCTGCAAACAATCAACAAGTGCAGTGCGTGACAGAAATATAAAGTTAAAGTGATAACTCTCCGCATGAACTTGTTAGCTTTTACTCTGACAATGGAATGAAAATCCGAAACTGGTCAAGAATAGCATAAATATGCATGCTACAATGGATAAAATTCCAGATAGTTCAAGATATTTTGGATACTAGGGAAATGAGTTACAAGCTGATTACTAAAGCCATCCCGAACGATCCTAATGCCACCCTATCTCATTACCATCATCAATCTACTGCTTACGCAAAGACGTTCCACCATTCTATCAAACTTTAGCATAAGAAAGAGTACCATACACCCACTTAATAAAGCTGTCTATCTCATCACCTTCTGGCATCTTCTATTCCGTTCTCCTAAAAGTACATTTATTTACTGATCCAATTTGGAACCAATTTGTTGGTTTTCCTTGTTCCAAGGTACAACTTAGAAAATGCTTTTGGGATATTAATTTCTTTCCCTAGGAAATATAACATATTTGTGCAATATGTAACAAAAATATGTGAATTTTTACCATGTAAAAGAATAGAACATCGATTCAATATTTTACGTATGTACGTATGTACGTATGATTCAATATTCAGTGATTGCGCATTTAGCCCAATTGCTTAGAATGAAACGCTCCAATGGGCTGCTTATTATAAACAAAAAAGCTCCGTCCAACCTCCCCAATAATTTTTTTTATAAAATCAGGGCTAATTTGGAGTCTAATTGAGTCATCAAACAGTCTTTAATCAGTCTTCAAAAAGTCTTTAAACAGTTTACATAAATTTTTAATCAGTCTTGAAAAAGTTTACAATAGAATTCAACCATCAGGCGAACAAGCAACAACAAAAATCTACAAGAACTTTTACAAGCAAATCTGCAAGAAGTATATAAGCAGCCTTCAAAAAATCAGCAACAAGTGAATAACCAGAGTTTTAACCGGCACAGTATCAAGTAAAATAGCGCGTCATTCTCGTTGTTTCTACACTTCCCTTTCATTCCCAAGTAAAACAGGAAATGTATTTTGTAATATTTTCTTTAAAGTGAATATTTTCTTTCTCAACAAACAACATCAATCAGGTTATTGTTGGAGAGCAGATCCATTCTGAAGGAAATGTGGTTAATTCCTTTTATCCTTTTTTTGTAAAAAGCGAACACTGAAGTAGAAAAAAATATTTTCTTAAGTTTGACGCGTAACTGTTGAAATGTAATTGGTGTGATGTGTGGTAGTAGTGGTAGTAAGTAGTAGTAGTAGTAGTGGTATCTTGTGGCGTGAGCAGTTTAGTAAAGGGCTTGTGTGTATGTTTGAGATAGAGATAGAAGTATTAAGAAATAATTAAGAGACCACACATTTTTTAAAATAGATATATTCTCTAAGTGAATTTAAATACTTTATAATATCACAATTATTATGCTTATTGATATACTGAAACTAGACTTTTATGTTTTAACGTATGACTGGCACTGATGCTAAGATAGTGATTCCTGGTACAAGTGTTCTGATTGAATGTCTAGTTCAGACTGTCTTGAATGACTGCATCCTAATTATTCAAATCCTCTCCTTTGAGAAGGGCCAAAGGCAATGCTAACCAAGTTCATGAACTCTGTTATAATGGTAGTCTTCTACCTGTGTGTACCCTTTTTGCCAGCGAATGTTACAATTTCTCTCAAATAAAACAGATATGATTTCTGTAATTTCTCGCATCCATCACACAGTGACACCAAAGTTGAAATCAGAAATATTTCTTAAACAATCTCAGATTTTTTGAAACAAACAACGAAATGAGAGAAAATTCTTGCTGAATACAATAAGCCAAAAAAAAAAAAACAACCTAAATATCCGTACATTACATTAGGCAAGGGCAAGCAACACTTGAATACCAAGTTTTAGAATGACTGGCAGCTTTAAAATGAAAACTATAAAAATAATAATATCAGATCAAAAGAAAATTCTGTACATTTTTTTTTTAGCTCCACACAATCATGTAGTAAGTGCAGAAAGCTCTTAATATTAAAAAATATCTTAACATAACTGAGATAACAACACCTTAATTAATTTTTTTGATAAGGAGAACACATTATGCATTATAATAAAGAAATATTCATCTTTTCTATGAAATTATATACAAAAGTTTATTTATTAATATAAAACGGATAACATTGTAATTATCTCTGAATTTTGTACTTCAAACTGACAGCACTTCGTACCGCCTATGGGGCAATGCATACGACAGGTAAAACATAAAAGAGCCCATAATTTTAGTTCACAAGCTTTATGTTGAATATAAGTTTGTAATATAAATGTCAACAATTTTATGTGTAACATAAAATTAACAGGATTTTATATGTAAAAAAAAAATATAAAAAATTTCAAACTGTTAAGTGCTTACATTAAAATCAATGTTCAAATTAAATTAATTCGTTCAGAATTAATGAAAGTATGCGGAATGAGCTTAAAAAACTTAAGTTTAATTAAATTATTTTCATTAAAAACTTCGATTTATCTTTGTTTTCGATTTAATTGTTTATTTTTACTTTCTCTTAATCCTAGCAAGTCAAATTTCTGAATTGAGTTTCCGCCGGAAATACATGTTTTAGGCCTTCTGAGTGAGAAAATTGTTTTTTGAGAATGGCTTCTGTGTGTTAACAAAATCTCAAAAACGAAAAATTGCAGGAAGAAAGCTTGGTATTATGTTTGGTATTACTATTGGTATTACGTTTACTCAAACTTGGTATTACGTTTAGATACCATTATTGGCAAGAAGGTTTTGAAAAACATGTAAATTTCCTGGTTGAGAGCGCGTCAATAGTTTCGCTAGAAAACCGCCATATTGCCCATAATGTAATGAGCCTCTTCAGGGTCGTTACATCATGAAAGCTAATGGAACAATGAACCTTGGTAGAGAAGGGGCGTGGCTACTTTCTCCGCCATCTAGATCGCCATATTGACCACCATCTTTACTGTAGGTGGTGGGTAGGGCTTAATTTCTCCTTCCTTGAAGCGAGAGTTTGCGTCACCATCCGACCAAAAGAGAGGTTTGATCACTACGTATTGCCGAGCCAACAGAGTTGCTCAAGGAAGATCATCGTTGCAAGCTCTGAAGCAAAAGTGGCACATAAAAGATAGGCAAATAACAACTCCCTTCAATAGCGCCAAAAAGCTTCACCGTGTGAGGAAACCTGAGGGGATAGAGGAAAGTAGAGAGAAAACCAGAGCTATCCTCCCATATGTCCAAGGAGTATCAGAGAAGATTTCTAAAATTCTCGTAAAGCACAATTTAACAGCCTTACATAGGACGGATAGAAAAATGTCTCAACTACTACCAAAGTTCAAAGACAGGTTTCCACTGCAAAAAAAAAAAAATGTGCGGCCTATGTAATACCTTGCTATGTGGGGGAAAATATATAGGCCAGACTATGTTTGCTATAACAGGTTTTGAGCAAACCACTGAAACGCTGTCTCAACACGGAGGAAACTCAAGTGTTTTTCATGAAAATGACCGAGGAAACCTAAAAGATCGAGAAGGTTTCGGTCAAAATCCATCAACCAGAAGTACGACTTTACTAATTTTTTTTTTTTTTTCAGTTATTCGCGATTTTCTCGCGAAGTTATGAATGTCTTTAATAACTTCGTATACTATCTACACTCCAAAATATCTATCATTTTTATTTGGAACATTTTGCCGGTTAAATTTATTTTTTAGCATGTTCTGTGGGAACAGTAGCGTTAAAGCACCACTTCAGTGCAATGAATAAGGTTTTACCAACTCATAAATATTAGAAGCATAAACAGAATTTTAAATTTGAAGAATACCGGCTTACCGGAAGTACGACTTTATAGAATTACTTTTTAGTTTTTACGAATTATCTGGAAAAATCATGAAAGCTAGGTCTATTGTGGACCCCCTGCGGTTATAAAACATCCTTCAGCTTTGCCCTTTTAATCAGGCCTAGCAAAACTGAAAGTGGCTCCGTCATGAAGCTCGTTGCCCCAGTTTAAGAAACCTGGTCCTCATCAGACCGGCACACTCACAAAGGTTATGTACCGGGATTTCCTCGTCGGCCTTGCAGAATCGGCAAAACGCGTTATCTGCAAGTAGTAATTGGTGCATGTGCATATTCTGCTTATAATGCCCTGTTAATAGACCCACTATTAACTTTATCTTCCTTCGGCAATGGCTCAGCAGGTCTCTGGTAAATTTATGTAAAATGCCTTTTGATAAAGAATTTAGCCTGCGTCTGCCTTGGTGTTCTTTCCAACCATTGCAGACGATGATCTTCTATCCAATCCTTGGAAAAAGCTTGAATCCAGGCTCTTCGATAACCCGCAGAAGGGCTGGGGGCCTATAAAAGTATCCTCTCTCGCTAGGGCATTCACCCTCTCGTTGTCAAGGATTCCTATGTAGTTACCCCCAGTTATACTGATCCCCCCCCCAGTTTTATACAAGCCCATCTAAACGTTTGTAAACAAGAAAATTAGTCCGTTATTGTTGTTCGAAAGTCGTATTACATCAGATTTTTTATATTTGTAGGGAGGCCCCACATTCACAGCTCAGAGCTTGGATGTTCCAGCCGTTGCACAACATTCTGGTCACCCTAATTAAATGCACATATATAATATATATATTGCGCTACAACTGAGCTAATCCCTTCCTTCTCCCTTGGCTTATGCCAATTAACTAGGGACGGAACCCTAGTTTGTGTATTATAATTGTCCTTGTCTGTAAAGAGTAAAGTGTATGTAGTTTTAGTACAATACATTGTATACTGTTCTGACGAAGTGCAAGGAGTGCAAAGCTGAAAGTGGCTCCGTCATGAAGCTCGTTGCCCCAGTTTAAGAAACCTGGTCCTCATCAGACCGGCACACTCACAAAGGTTATGTACCGGGATTTTCTCGTCGGCCTTGCAGAATCGGCAAAACGCGTTACTATGGTAACCCGTGGGGGTCGCTACTCCCCAAGTAACTGCATGCAACAGATACCCCTGCGGGCATATATATATATGTAAGATATATAGATATATAATGTCAATATATTGACATTATAAAAAAGATATATATATAATACGATCAATTTATTAAGTAAAAGCTAAAAACAGGGCCCTAAATTACATCTATGTATAACTGACATATGACAAAAATAATTTTCAAAATGTTATTGCTAACAAATACGATTTCTAATTTTAGAACAGGAAATATATTTAAAAACCTGTCATATATGAATATTATCGCGAAATAGCATCATCGGAAAAGACAAAACTATTTAAACCAAATTGTAATTGTGTCTGTCTGGTGTCTGTCAGTCTGTCCATCTGTAGCTACAGCTATATTTATACCAAAGAAGATACATTACAGAATTGTAGTATCTGTCACATTTTCAATCTCGCCGAAATAAAAATTATTTGACAGAATTTAAGTCAAATATTGCCAAAATGTGAGTGTGTGTAGGTAAATGTGCTATGAATTCTATAACTATAACAATGAATGGGGCAATGGAAGCAAGTTCGTCTCTGAGGCCACGATTACTGATCGGTTCGATAAGACGTTTGGTTCGCCTGGAAAGAAAACGTGTATATTATATTTGTACAAATTTTTAGTTTCGTTTTAAAACTGGGCGATCGTGTTAGATATTCGAGTTTTCACCGGAAATATACGTTTCTAAGGTTATCTGGGTCCGAAAAAAATAGGTTTTCGAAATGGGACTTTGTGTGTGTGTTATGTGTGGACAGTATAACAACAAAAAGATAAAAATCGTAGAAAGATCAAACTTCATATTTAGTTTAAGTTCCACCAAGGAATCCTGACAAAAAAGGTTTTAGTCAAAATCGGTCAACCAGAAGTACCACTTTATTGATTTTTTTTTTTTTTTTTTTAAGTTTTTTGAGAATTTTTCACGAAAACGACTCAAAAGATTTCGGCTTAAAAAAAACAAAAAAAAGCTTTCGTAAACACACAACCTCAAAAAGTATATATCCGATGTAAACTCGATATAGAAAATTTGTCACGATTGCACGATCGCGGAATACATTTTTCTTACAGCAGCGAGAGAAAGTTAGATATATATATCTAAACAGAAAGTTGAAACTTTATATTCCGGTTAGAGTCCATTATCCGATCTGAAGGTTTTTTGGTCTAAATCCTTTAAATTTAAGGCGCGTCAACATCTATGGTCACTGGCGCCCGGAACTTTTTGTCCGTTGGCCGAACAGTGTTCTCTTGTAACAGACCACCAAAAAACTAATAATTAAAAATATTAATTAATTACTTGGAATAGCGAATATTTAAAAAACAAAAAGTTATAAATTAAGTTATTGATGGACAATTTTTTTTTTCTATCATAACAAAACATATAAAAACATGGGGTCAATGGAATATTTCCTCAGGGCAGGCATTTTTTATTTTTGTATATTTGATATTCTCATTTTTTTGTTTTTGTTTTTGTTATTTCTTCGTCTTTATTAAATTAAACCGAAATACAACGAAACGTTATAAAAATTTAATTTTGATTTTACTTTAATTAGAGATTTTCAAACAATTTTAAAACATATTCTATAATGTAGTTTTAGAATTAATTTATTTATTTAGTTTTAACAAAGAACAGTTGGTAGTACTGTTGAATTACGAAAAACTTCAACACAGTGCGAATTTTTTTAATTTTTTTTTCTCCAGTTTTTTCGCGATTTTCTTTAAAAAAAAAAAAACTCCTTTAAACTAGGAACCGATAATTCTATTTAAGTATTCTGGAAAAATCATTTATACCACACTTTGTAGTAGAGGTCGCTTTCAGATGTCTACAATGAGTTTAAAAAAAACAAAAAAAAAAAAAACGTTTTACCATCCTATAGTGAAATAGAAAAATAAATTAATACATAGCTACACTGAGTAAGCATATTGTCAAAACATTGTAGTCAATTTTCACTCAAAATAATCTTTTTATGCTCCCCCTCAAAAATGGGATTCATGTCACTCCCACCTACATATCAGTGGTCACGTCTAGTTTCGTAAGAAAAAATTATTTAATTTTTTTTAAAATCTAGAAATATGGAAGAGAAAATCTGTTATTATTACACCTGCACTCCCCCAAAAAATGCATTCTGAAAGAACGGTTGTTCTAATGTATCAATCAATAAGTCCAATTTTAAAAGAGCCTGGTGATACTTAAAAAAAGAATCTAGTATTTAATAAAATTTCTATTTTAAGAAAATCTCATCATCAGAATATGAGAATTGCAAAAGGGGAAATGCATTTTCATTTTTCCAGGATTATTAATTCTTTTATTTTATTTTTCATTATTGTATTCATTCAGAAACCTCAAAAGGCTTCTCTTTTTTTTCTTTTTTTTTTTTTTTTTACTTTCTCTTACACCTAGTAATCGTGTCAAATTTTCAATATAGACTTTTCACCGAATACACACGTTTGACGTCTCCAGAGTCCAAAAATACTGTTTTTTTTTTTAAAGAAACTAGTCTGTGTATGTCTGAGAACAGCATAGCTCAAAACCAAAAAAAAATCGCAGGAAATTCCGTTTGTATATCACCATACGATTTTATAGGAAGTTATCTATTAAAATTCCTCAACCGGAAGTACCACTTTATTGAATGCAAGAGCTACTATTTATTTTATTTGAAATATTTCTCTGGGAAAATTCTTTTTTAAGGGAGCTTAAATTTCCTTCTAAATATTTTAGTTTATTTTACAATTCCTTCATCTAAATAGTATTAAATTAGAATTAAATCTGTTGCCAAAATTTTGGAGTTTGAAGTAAAATCGGTTGACTGGATGTGCGTTTTTTACTGAACAGGTTTTTTTTTTTTTTCATTTTATTTGGTTCTGTGCGATTTTCTCTCTCTCCATTAAAACACTGAAAGATTCCATCAAATTTGGTACCCCGAGACCAATCACTTTTGTTTGAAATAATCTATCGAGAAAGTTCCTTTATGGTGGTTTTTGGAGGTTAAGCTTTCATAAAAAAAAAAAAAATAAATAAAGTGATTTAATTAAGTTTTGATTCTCCCATTGATAAAATATGGAAGACAATTAAATATCTAGAAGTTTGAAGAAAATAACGTGTAAATTGCAGTATGAGAAAGTCGTGTGTGTGTTTGACACCAGAATTTTTTCTTATTTTTGTTTTGAAACTCCATATTAAACATCTTTTCAGCTTGAAAGAGTTTAGAAAAACCCACTAGACTAACCAAAGTTTGCCAAGGCATACAAAAAACTATATTATTTCTTCTACTAATAATATTCGTACTACTCGTATATTAATAGTAATACTGTCGAAGATTTTTTGCTGAGAATAGATCAATGTTTTCTCGCCTGGGTTTTATATCTTAATCTTAATAATAATAATGTAGGACAGAGAAGGGAATAGCTAAGTGGTTAGCGTACTGGACTCCCACGTGGAGGGCGCGGGTTCGTGTCCAGCTGTGCTGCCCTTAGATTTTTTTCTTCCAAGAAGCCTCTACAAGTTCACTGTACGGTGATGGACAGTGTTGTCTGTAACGAGAGAACACTGTCCGGAGGCCGGCAGTGCACTGAGGAGGCTCAGGGCGCCAATAACCATAGATGTTGACGCGCCTTAAATTAAAAAATATATATATAGGGAAGGGGGGATTAGCTCAGTGGTTAGCGTACTGGACTCCCACGCGGAAGACCCGGGTTCGAATCCAGTGCACTGAAAATGCTCCGCGCGCCAATGATCACAGATGTTGAAGCGCCTTAAATTAAAATAATAATAATAACAATGTTTTTGGTGTTCGTTACGACGCTGTATTCAATGTTGTAAATTGGATGTTGAGGTTCGGTCATACAAAAGAACTCTTTTTAAATTTCTACCGATGTATCGGCAAATTTATTGCCTTCACCAGGGTAAAAATTTTCAGTTAGAATTCCAGTAGTAATTAATCTAGTTTAACCTGTGACATACCATCCACCAAATGTTGACTAGATTAATTACTACGGGAATTCTAACTGAAAATTTTTACCCTGAAGAAGGCAATAAATTTGCCGAAACGTCGGTAGAAATTTAAAAAGATTTCTTTTGTATGACCGAACCTCAACATCCAATTTACAACAATAATAATAATAACGACCATCAAAATAGCATTACTCATTGTTATTTCTTTGGCATATGAATGCAGTCCGCGCTCTACCACACTGCCATTTTAATTTACTGTACTATTCCATCAACTTTTATTAAAGATAATTAATTAAAAAATTATCTACTCAACACTACTTAGTCACACTGAGTTGGAACAAAACTTGTCAAAATTGCATTTCAGTATAAGAATCAATCTAATTTCAAGTTACTATCTTCACTAATTTTTGTTATTAATTATTTATTAAATACATTTTTATTAATAAATTATTTAAAAAAAAAAAAAAATTAATAAATTTCCATGCCTAAACAAATTTAAAAAACAACCTATTTTAAAGTATGAGCACATATAAAACGATTAAAAAAGAAAAAAAAAAATGAATTAAGATAAAGAATGCCTAAATTTAAAACGCGCATGCGCTGGAGTAATAAGTTTCTACGATTATTAGATAACAACCTTGGATAAACCAAAATTTAATAAAAAAAAAAAAAAAAAAAGAAACTGTCACACCATATTGAGAAAATAAATAACAGAAAAAAAAATTAAATTAAGATTAGAGTTTATACAGTAAATTTAAAACAAAAAAAAAAAAGAAATAAAGAAAACCAGAAAATGTGTGGGACAAAAATGGCAAAAATATGAATGAATGAATGAATTTAATTAATACTTGGAATAGCGAACATTTTAAAAACAAAAAGTTATAAATTAAGTTATTGAAGGACAATTTTTTTTTTCTGTCATAACAAAACATAAAAAAACATGGGGTCAATGGAATATTTCCTCAGGGCAGACATTTTTTATTTTTGTATATTTGATATTCTCATATTTTTTTGATTGTTTGTTATTTATTCGTCTTTATTAAATTAAACCGAAATACAACGAAACGTTATAAAAATAAATTTTGATTTTACTTTAATTAGAGATTTTCAAATAATTTTTAAAACATGTTCTATGAAGTAGTTTAGAATGAATTTATTTGTTTAGTTTTAACAAAGAACAGTTGGTAGCACTGTTGCATTACGAAAAACTTCACAAAATATGAAATGCAAACACTTAAATTAAATGATACAAAAAATAATTTAGACAAAACAAAAACAAAACAAAACAAAACAAAAAAAAAATGTAAAGGAAAATTCCAAGAATACTGAACACATGAAATTAATGAATAAATGAATATTCAAATAATTACCTCTAATGAAATCCAACTTTAAAAGTTCAAAATAAAAATAAAAACACAACACAACTCTTAGTTTATTTTATCACACAAGTTTTATTTATAATAAGTTTCCCTCAAAAATAAAACAAAACAATTAAAATAGTTATTGAAAAAAAAAAAACACCAAAACAAAACACTATTGAATATTAAATAATATCGCAAAAAGTTAAGAAATTATTACGAAGTAAATTAATTATTTTTGTTTTATTTTTTTTACAGTAAATCACTATAAATAGTTTAATAAAAATATATTAAAGATACAAATACCACACAATGCGATAAAACATTAGAGACTGAACAACTTACAGAAGGACTAACAATCAGTTAGTGTAATGTGGTGGGAGAAGCTAACCAGTCAGGAGTATAACCAGGCCTGCCAATATGTACATTAGAAATATTCCCTTTCTCGCTATTTGGCGACTTCTAATGATATAATAAATTAAATACAAATTTATGACAGTTTTGTCTGTCGGTTAGCTTTTATTATTTAATTATTGATTTTTAATTTTATATATATATCCTTTAAAGAATTTGGTTAGACAGTAACAGTTTTTTTTCGGTTTTCTACAATTTTATCCATAAAACACCGACCGATTTCATTGAATTTTGTTACATTAACTATAAATACGTAGCCTATCACTTTTATTGGGGATATTTTTTTTTTTCAGAGAAAGTTCATTTAAAATAGTTTTCGAGCACTTTTTAAGGTGTGGTTGTATGGTTGTTTGTGGCCCTACTCAGGGGCCCATAAAAAATGTATTTCTGATGAAAAATCAATTTCGAAATTTAGACACGATCACAATACTTCCTCTTACTAAGGAGTAAGTGAAAAAAAATAATAATAAAAAATGTGAACTTTAAACACTAATGCACCGACCGAATGGTGCTGTGGCCAAATGGTGGTGGCATGGAAGTTTAATATTTAAAAAAAAATACCATGTTATTTCTTTTTGTCGGAAAATGAATTTAATTTCTTATAAATATGCTAGCGATTAGCCAACCATTTGCTCGAACGGATAATGTGAGGGACTTGGGAGTAAAGTCGAGCCATTACATATCTTTCAGCACTCATATTGAGAATACTTGAAAAGAAAGGCTTCTAGAGCTTTGATCTCTGTTTTGACGCACGTTGGTGATCTTAGTTATCTTCCAAAGCGGTAGTTGCTGTCTACAACGAATTTGTCAGAAGCATTATTGAGTACGCTTCTGTGATATGGTGACTATCCACCAATAAGGAGTCTATCCAGGACTTAAGAGTTTTTAACAAAAAGTTTATTTTTGGCTCTAACTTTGCTATTTATTCCTAGACACTAGAAGATTGCGAGCTGATATGATTTTTTTTTTTGTTTAAGAAGCTACTAGAACAGGGATATTGATTATCCCGGACCTGATTGCTGCAATTTCATTCCACGTACCTTCGTGCAAATTGCGCGGTTCATTATCTTCCGTTGTTCCTTTTTTATAAAAACTCATGTATGTGCTGACAACAACGTCATCTCAAGAATTTGTAAAAAAAAAAAAAAAAAAAAAAAAATTGAAATGATTTTATACCCGATGATTATTGATTTTTTTCAAATGTCGACGGCATTGTTTAAAAAATATTTTAATTGTTACATATAAGCTTATTATTCTTTTATTATTTTCATTTTAAGTATATGCTTTTGCTAGTTAGTATTGTTGTACTGACTTCAACCATTTTGGCGCTAGCCGTTATTTAATATAATGTAAATATAAATAAAAAAAAAAAACTGGTGTGAAACACACACACACCTTTCTCTTACTCCAGTACTCAAAATTATAATTGACAAAATTTATAGTTTGTGTACCAAATTTAATGAGATTCGAAGAATACTAAAAAAACTGTTCAGTAAAAGCGCACATCCGGTTTACTAATTTTCGTGACACTCGGAATTTTGGCCATCTATTTATTTCTAATTAATTTTGTTTGGATGGTCGAATTGTATAATCAACTATGATACCACTTTATAGAAAAACATAACCCCTTCCCTCCCCTAAAAGTGCCCTTCAATGAATTTTTCCAGAGAAATATTTTATATAAAGTTGTACATCTATATATGTTAAGTTTATACATGAAGTTTCAACAAAATCGTCGGAGCCATTTTTGAGAAAATCGGAAAAAAGTGAAAAAATCATTTAGTAGTGTTAAAGTAAACGCATTTCCGGTTATCCGATTTCTTTCAAATTCGGAATTTCAGCAACACAATCAATTCTAATTAACATTATTTAGATGGTAGAATAGTTTAATGAACTGAAATAGCATTTAAGAGGAAAACCTAACCCAACCCCTCCCGCAAAAGTGCCCTTAAATGAATTTTCCTAGAGAAATGTTTCAAATAAAAATTGTAGCTCTTTGTATGTGTAGTTGACACAATAAGTTTGAAGAAAATCGTTGGAGCCATTTTTGAGAAAAACGCAAAAAGTAAAAAAAACAACTAGTAAAGTGGTACTTTCGGCTGAGGAATTTTGACAGATAACCTACTGCCACAGATCCCATGGTGATACCTAAACGGAATATCAAGTTTCAACTTTCTACGGTTTTTTCGCTTTTGAGCTACGCTGTTCACATACACACACACACGCAGACCATTTGCTAAAAACCACTTTTTTGGACTCAGGGGACCTCAAAACAGATATTTCCGGTGAAAACTCGATATCGAATATTTGACACGATTACAATACTTCCTCTTACTAGGAGTAAGAAAAAGTAAAAAAAAAAATAAAAAAACGTATTTTCTCTAGGGCAAGAATCATAAAAATATGAAATGATTCAGGGCAGGTTACTAAGGAAAATTTCGTCCTTACATAAGAGGACAAACTTAAGTACCCTATACAGGAACTCCCTTGAGATATTACCTAACTAACAACTGACAGATTTCTTGGTAGAATTGAGGAAATTATGAACTGCCTTTTCAGAATGTTTCTGACAACAAATAACATAAATAAATAAAAACAAAAAATGCAAAAAGCTTTCTTTGTCTCTCTGATGTAATACGTATATCAGATATTCGGAACTGAATATATCCATAGGATACGACTCGACGAATATTTCAAAAGACCGAAAACTACGTTTGACTCAACATACATGATGTTTCAATGAGATTCTTTAAAGTTGAACAATTTTGCTGTACATAAAGAAGGTCATTTCCAGCAACATCACTTGTCCCATCTCTTAATTAGCTTATTTATGCCTGCTTTAAAGAAATCTTTGTCTTGATGTTGGAGTCAATTTAGCACATTTTCTTTGGTGTCCGTCAAGTTGTACTGGCCACCACCGAATTTTTAAAAGATTTTTTGCACATCGTTAGTGCCGTATAATTAGTAGAGTTATTAAAGAAACAATGTGGCCAGCCCAACTTGACGTCAAGTTAGACTAGCCACCAATTTCTATTTGACTTTTTAAAATTCTTTTTTTACCAATCGTTAGTGCTGCGTTTGTGCCGGCGATTCACCAAATTTCATCGTTTGTGCCGTAAAATTGAAAAAGTTATTAAACAAATAAAGTGGCCAGTCCAACTTGACGTCAAGTTAGACTGG
>JAAEAF010010066.1:0-24482 GCA_011037195.1 Triatoma infestans
GCCCCCCCCCCCCACATAAAGAGTCAAAGCTGCAGATGGCGATGTTTGTAAGGGAATGTATGTGATTAGTACGCCAAGGTTCCCAATGCCCGCCGTTTAGTTCTGGTCTTAACTATTAGGACACCATTTGAGCCCACGGTGAAATCGAATCCTGAATTTTCTTATCAGAGATGAGGGAGGTAGCCATTACACCACGCTTGAGGGCGAACTAATTTACGCTTCATGTTTTTTTTTCGACTTTATTCTTTAGGACTTTTTTAGTGAGTCTGATTTTTATGAAAGTTACAGGAGGATGAAGAGGCATTAAATTGCCCCTTCTCTATACTGAATGAGTTAACATTCATTTAAATTATTTAATACGACAATTAAAAATATTATGAATTAAAAGTTTAAGTTATTGTAATTACAAGTTAAATAGTTTGAGAAACTCATAATGTCCCTCACCAGATTAAAGACAGCATAAACTCAATTTTTTAAAAGAGTTAGGTAGACAAGTGATGATTACCATTATGGTCTAGTAGAGCGCTCTAAAAAAACACTGAACCAACTAGACATTACATTTGAAATTAATGCCACAAATACCGCATAACTATCCAAAGAAATTTTTTGGGGGGGAAAATGTTTCAAATAAAAGAGATAGATGAAATGTGATTGGTGTGATGGTGTGTTGTAGTAGTAGCGTATAGCGTGAGCGGTTTAGTAAAGGGCTTGTGTGTATGTTCAAAGAGAAGAGAAGTAATAAGAAATAATTAAGAAAACCCTGGTAGATTAAATTAAATATATTATCTTTAAAGAGATTTAAATACTTTTCAATAACACAATAATATGCTTATTAATATATTGAAACTAGACAGAATAAACTCATTTTTTAACTTACAACTGGCACTGATGTTGACTGATAGATTGTCCAGTTCAGATTGTCCTGAAAGAATGCCTTCTAATTGTTAGTTCAAATCTTCCCCTGTGAGAAGGAGTGAAAAGACAAAGCAACCAAAGTTCTGTGAACTCTAAAAGACAAAGCTAAACAGGTCCTTTGAACTCTTTCTGTAACTGTAGTCTTCTACCTGGGTGTACCCTTTTTGCCAGCAAATGTTAGAATATTTTTGAAATAATATTTTTCAAATAAAATATGTTTCTGGCGGCATCCATCACATAGATATTTATGTGTGTGACTAGTATACGAAGTATAAAGAAAATCATTGGAGCCATTTTCGAATAAATTACGATAAACAGTAAAATTCAGTAAATACACATTTCCGGTCGTTAGATTTCGCCCGAAATCTTCGTGTCTGATGTGATAGTTCCTAAACGGATACCAAGTTTTGAGCTTCCTACGATTTTTTTGTTTTTGAGATGTCCCGTTAATACAAACACAATCACACTCACACACACCATTCATTAAATATATTTTTTCGTATTCAAGGGACCCCAAAACATGTATTTCCCGTGAAAATCTGGTACGATTGCAAAACTTCCTGTTACTAGGAGTAAAAAGCAGCTTTTCTGAAGAAAAGAAAGAAGTAAAATTTGCTAGCTACAAAATTATTTGCAAGGGTCTTATATAACTAACAAGAAGTGGATCTTTCAGGTCACAAGGTCATTATATTGTGCAATACTGGATGAGATTTTGTCTTGAAGGGAAAGCTTAACAAACAACAAGACAATCCTGAAGTTTATTTGTAGAAGGATAAGGTTTTTACTTTTTTTTATAATGTACGGATGAGAGATTACCCTGGAGGCTGGTTTTGTTATTTTTGTCATTTTTTTGTTTGTTTATTACAATGACTTATTCAATAAGAAGTATTTTTTTTCTCGAGTTTTATTTAAATAATTGGTAGCTTTTCTTTCACTGAAACAGAATCTCTATTAATTATTACTTTCTATTATTCCAAGTAAAAGGAAATATTGTAATCGTATCAAATTTTCGATATCACCGTTTTCACAGGAAATGCACGTGTTAAGGTAGTGGTTTTTAGAAAATAGTCTTTGTGTGTGTGTGTGTGTTTGTTAATCTGAATGTGTGTACGTATGTACGTGAACAGCATAGCTCAGAAACGAAAAAGCGTAGAAAGTTCAAACTTGCTATTCCGTTTAGATATCACCATGTGATCTGACAGTAAGTTGTCCTACGTCAAAATTCCTCAACCGGAAGTACCACTTCTCTTGTCACTTAACTGGGCTGGAATGTTTTTTCTTCATTTTTTGCGATTTTCTCAAAAATGGTTACAACGATTTTTTTTTTAAACTTTGTAATATCAACAACTATACAAAGAGCTTTTATTTCAAACAATTCCCTGTAAAAATTCATTTAAGGGCACTTTTAGGGGAGGCGGTGAGGCTATGTTTTCCTCTAGAGAGCTATTTCAGTGTTATTTCGTAGGGTCATCGAATTATTAAAGGAAAAAGTATATGCTGCTATGAGGAGGTCTACTGTGTTGACACAGACGGCGCCTCAAGATACGCAGATATAGTCGCATTCGATAAAGACAGTCCATCTGTGTTAGTTGTTGATCCTACGATTATTAGGTATGAGAACAACGATCCAGACCAGGCCAAGCGGATCAATGAAGAAAAGAGAGCGACTTATGAGAAGTGCATTAACTTTCTGCAAGAAAAATTCCTAGAGAATTTGGAAAAAGGAACTTTGCAGTTCACGGGCTATGGTTCGGTTCTCAGAGGGACAATCCCGGTGGCTATTGCAGATTTTTTTTTATAACGTCGGCATTGACAAAGGGAATCTGATCCCGCCAAGCTGGCGGAGCAAATTATCTTGGATTCCCTGGGAATCTTGCATAATCACATCTACGGTTCAAAGACGATTTATTAAAATCGATTTTAATACTCGATTTTTTCTCAAAAGAAATCGATTATTAAAATAGTTTCATTTAATGTCGTATTTGTCGAATTTGTATATGTTCCATTCTTTATCTTCTTCTTGTTTCCACTATTTATTTTAGTTTTGTGACGTTTATTTATTTATTTTTTTTGACTTGAGATTGTCTCATGTAGATTGATCTCAGTAATCTGTGTTTTTTATCAGAGTCATTTTCCGAGGTAGCCTGCTTCATTTTGTGGTCATCGAACGGTTTCGGGCGTTCGCCCATCTTCAGGATGCGTTTGTCAGACAGTGTGATAACACAGACTTGCATAGAGCAAATTCACTTTATACACTCAAGTCAGAATTAGTTTCTGGTTTTAATGTTGAGTATAGAAAAGATGGTTTTGCTTCTTTTTTTCTGTCTGAGTATATAAATATTATTTTTATAAAACTTTTAAGTTGTGTGGTTTTTTTTTTTTTAGGGTGCAATGTTTATTCACTTATATTTTTTTCAAGTTAATATATTATTTAACTTGAAGGATGTTTTTACCCTTATCTCTTAATTATTTAATTTTCTTTTCAGGGGTTATTATAATAATTGTATAGTTTTTAGCATTCTTTTTAGTGAGTGTATAAACTGAATTTACTCTGTGCAAGTCTGTGTTATCACACTATCTGACAAACGCATCTTGAAGATGGGCGAACGCCCGAAACCAGTCGATGACCACAAAATGAAGCAGGCTACCACGGAAAATGACTCTGATACTTTCCAGCTCTGCGGAACCAACCACCACAACAACTGTGTTTTTTAGCGACTCAAGGAAAATTGAACAGCCACAAAAGATTTGGATTGTCGCTGTAATCTGTCTACAATCTATCAACTAAATAATATTTATTAGAATTATACACAATATAAGTTGCCAAAATTCCCAGTTTGAAAAATTGTCTGTTAACCGAAAATGCGACTTTACAGAATGGATTTTTCAGTTCTTCGGAAGTTTTTCGATAACAGCTCCAACGATTTTCTTTGAACATAAATTTGTTAACTACATATTATAGTATGTTTTAGGACGCTCTGTTTTAGGACCACTCCTTTTCTTAATTTATTATAATGACGTTTGTGAGTGCTCCTCAGGAAGGTTCGTGTTTTATGCGGACGATACCACACTCATAACGAAGGATAAAAGTTATGATAACGTTCGGAAAAGCACCACTAATGGTCCGTTGTTTCTAGAAAAGTGGTTAACTCAAAATAAATTATCTTTAAATAAAGAAAAAACAATAACAAAAGTTTTTCACTCAAGTCAAAAACAAAACAACCCACCTGTGAAATTTTTAGGATTATTAATTGATTCTAATCTCTCCTGGAAGGAACATGTACAGGAGTTGAGTGGTAAGCTGGCAAAAATTATCTACTTGTTCAAAAAGCTGAGGGATTTAGTATCTCTGGAGGTACTTAAAACAGCGCATTTCGGATTGTTCCAGTCAAAGCTGAGCTATGGTTTACTATTATGGCGAGCAGCCACTAATGCAAAAACTGTTTTTAAAATGCAAAAAAAGGCCTTAAGGATCATATTTAATAGGAAAAAATCAGACAGCTGTAAACCATTATTTAAAGAGCATGGCATACTTACGCTGCCGTCTTTATTCATTTATGTGAACATAATGGATATTAAAAATAGTGAGAATAAAGATTTAAGGAGTAATAAACATTCCTACAATGTAAGGACTAAAAATAACTTACATATTGCTAAAAACAGACTGTTTAAATCTGATAAAGCTCCCAGCTAAATGGCCACTAAAATGTTTAATTTAATTCCTGAATCTGTGAGAAATTTAGAAAAGAAAAAATTTCAAAAAATTAAAACTTTTTTATTAAAAAACACTTTTTACAAACTAGAAGAGTATCTAGCTAACAAATGGAATGTAACCCAGTTCAACGCTGACTAATCTGACACTGTCTCTTTTGCAAGTAATGTGTTAATAATGTTTACTGTAGCTCAAAGTGTATTTGTTTGTATATATTGCAGCCACATATTGACGAGCCTATTGTATGTAAAAATATATGTCCAGGTAAATAAATATATTCTATTCTATTCTATAAAGAGCTACAACTGTTATTTCTAACATTTCTCCGGGAAAATTCATTTAATTGGGGTTTTGGGAGAGGGTAGGGGTATGTTCTTTCAATTTATTTATATCATTCTATCATTTACGTACATAATATTAATTACAATAAAATGTGATGGCAAAATTCCGAATTTAAAGCAAATTGCAAATCCAAAATGCAAATTTACTGGATCGTTTTGTTTTTTTCAGATTTCTGTGATTTTTTTGTCCATAAAAAACCGTCGACTGTTTTAAAAACATTAATAACACTTTTATGTGTCAAGAAAATTTGTTATTTCAATAAATTGCCGTAATAGAAAGTTGTTTTTGAGTGTTTCACATCAAATTTTTGTTTTGCTTTTAAAAAAAATCTAGTGTGAAACACTCACACAACTTTCTCTTACTCCTGTTCTCAAAATTATAATTGACAAATATTATAGTTTGTGTACCAACTTTAATGAAATTCGTCGAAAACCGAAAAAACTGTTCAGAAAAGCGAACTTCCGGTTTAATAAATTTCTTAACACTCGGAATTTCGGCCATCTATTTATTTCTAATTAATTTTGTTTGGACGATAGAATTATATAATCAACTGTGATAGCACTTTAGAGAAAAACATAACCCCACCCATCCCTTAAAAGTGCCCTTAAATGAATTTTGCCAGAGAAATGTTTTAAATAAAAGTTGTAGTTCTTTATATATTTAGTTTATATGCGATGTTTCAAGAAAATCGTCAGAGCCATTTTTGAGAAAATTCGTCGAAGCCATTTTTGAGAAAATCGTGAAAAAGTGAAAAAATCTTTTAGTAAAGTGGTAAAGTAAACGCACTTCCGGTTATCCGAGTTTTTCAAACTCGGAATTTCAACAACATATTTAATTCTAATTAACATTATTTAGATGACAGAATTGTTTAATAAACTGAAATAGCACTTTAGATGGAAACCTAACCCCACCCCTCCTCCAAATAGTGCCCTTAAATGAATTTTCCCAGAGAAAAGTTTAAAATAAAAGTTGTATATTTAGTTGATACAAGAAGTTTGAATAGTCAAAGCGCGCTACTGAAATCAGAAAATGCACCAGGAAAGCTAGAAACCAATCCATTAATTATTTTAATAAGAGAAGAATTCCATAATTTGATAGTTGGTAACAAAACAGTGTACCTTTGCTGGGTGAAAGGTCATTCAGGAATTAAGGGTAATGAGATTATGGCCCAAATAGCGAAACGGGCAGCTGCAAACAGGGTTATTATAAAAACTGTTATCTTCCTTACACGGACTTGAAGCCATATATTAGCTCCAGAGCTGGCCAGAAATGGCAACTTAATTATAATAATCCGAAATGGAACTTTTATAAAACCTTATTTCCAACTGTCATACCTTATTTGCAAGCTACATATAATGATATTTCCGGTGAAAACACGATATCGAAAATTTGATACGATTACAATACTTCCTCTTGCTAGGGAGTTGAGAAAGTAAAAATGTTTAAATTTCAGAACTTGAAGTGTAAACAAATGTGTAAAAATCTTGATGAATAATTTTTGTTTATTGGCCATTAAAATAAATAAATTATTATTATCTGTTTGAACTGTATAATAAATAAAAACATCATTTATAGATATTCAATATAAATAAACTTTTAAAAAAAATATTCAAGTGATACGTCTGGTTTTGTTGATAGGATAAAAGTCAAGGACCAATAATTTTTTATTTACATTTTTAGAATAAAATCTATAAAAGCAGACCATATCATTCACAATTTATGTTTGTTGAATATGGTTTCATATTTAAAAAGATCAAGAGGGTTCTGTGGAGTAACCTGTCAATGACAGAGTCAGCATCAAAGTATAATAGTTCTCTAGTTAAATAAAAGTTTTAAGGTTATACCTTTATAAAAAAAAAAAAAAAATTATAAAAAGAACAGAAATATTATCTTACACAATATTTTTAATCTATTTTTTTTTTTTTTAAAAAGTTATTTAATTTTATAAAAATTTTGTTTGTCACATTGGATTGATCTGGTAGAAGTTGATAACATGTTCAACAAACTTGATTATTAAACTTTTTTTTTATTACTTTTTCTAAATCAAATTTGCAACTTTAACATTGTAGAAAGTACAGTCAGTAATCTTTGATCTGTATGCTCTGTGTTTGAACAAAATATTGAATAAACTAAAAGTTGTAGGTAGCTCTTAAACTTGATATTCAGTTTTTGACTTGCTTTTCAGTTAGACTACCACGATAGGCTCTATCACGACCTCAGAAAGAGAAGAAAGAAAACTTCCTCCTCTCCCTTTCTACTCCACCAAACTCAAGTATACAGCGTGGAAACCACTATTCAAAGGAACCTGATAAACTAAGCAACCAAAAAAACAACAACAAAGAACCCTAGCAGTACCCAACAACAAGCCCTAGCAGTACCCAACAACAACCCATAGATCGAAAAAGAAACAACAACAACAAACACATCACTAACAAAAGAACCGCAAAAATAAAATAAATAAAAACCTTAAGCAGCCATACGCACATAACCACGCAATAAATGCATCCACTCAAAGCCTCGCACATACCCATAACGTATATCCAACCCGTACTATACATTCCGTAACTTATATTCTAACAAGGCCCGCTATTCCCCAAACAATACAACAAGTGGAAAACTCAGAACTCCAAACAAGAATGAAATAAAATAAATAAATAAATAAATAAAAATAAATAACCCACACAAAGCAATCCCTCCAACCTGCCCTAACTCAGCCTTGCAAGGCCCCCACGACAATCGGCGCTCAAACGCCTCGACTGCAAACTCTCTTAAGGCCATCATAGGCCAGGCCATTCTCCAATAACAAAGTAAGAGAATTGTTACTCAAGCTGAGGTGAAAGCCCACTTTGCGCCACATGGAGGCTGCTCTCAGATCATCATACATGCCGCAGGACAAAAGAATGTGCTTCGCGGTCTCTTCCATTCCACAACAGCAGTTCCCATTGTCAACCAAACCCATTCTATACCACTTGACGTTTATAAAGCCGTGACCTGTTACTAACCGAGCGAAGTACGGCATATGAATGTACCTTCGGAACAATATGCCTGCCGTAAAAATCTGAATAAAAACCTCAGAGATTTTTCCCATAATGGCTTGGCTTTATTTTGTGGTCGTCAACGTTTCAGGCGTTCCCCCATCATCAAAATGTTTTGATAGACAGTGTGATAACAAAGACATGATCAGAGCAAAATCAGTTTACTACACTATTGTGTAAAACTTCTGTTATTTTCCAGTTTTTCGGGCACAAGCACAATAACCCTTCCAATTTATTTTTATGTATATAAAGCAAGCCTAATTAAATATTCAGTAAACACTGCAAATGTAAAGAGAATTTTACATGTAAAATTGTAATAATTGTAAAAAGAGAAAGTAGTATGTGAGTGTTTCACAACACATTCTTTTTTTCGCATTCAGAAATTCTAACAGTACATCTCTTGAAAACTCTATTTATTAAATCCTCGAGCTATTATTATGAGTTAATGGAATTCTTCGTTTAGGACAGGTTTAGTAAACACAGATTTAATTTGCCAAAGTTTCGGCGATTTATATGAGACTTCAGTAATATAATACAAACAAATGTTTCACTGCTATTGTATTATAGTTATCTGTGATATAATTCAAAATGTGCAAAGTACGCAAGAAATGTTCACATTGTAATGTGATAACAAGAAGGAAAATATATAATTTTTAATTATAAAAATTATAACTAGTGGTGCCAGCCAGTCGCTATTATTCAGGTCAAGAGCCGCGGTCAGTGAACGGTCAAAGGGACCGCCAAGGACAGGAACCGCCAAAGACACACCGCTTTCAACAAGAAACCCTTTTAAAAGGGTCATTGTACGGTCAGTATACAGAAGCCACCTGGCCATGTACAAGGGCCAACAAATCATTCAAAAGACCACCTGGCTACAGTCTTTTGATAACCGCCAATAAACAAACACTCAAAAGGCCACCTGGATACAGTCTTTTGATAACCGCCATCACCTGTTGCCGCACCTGTTCACCAACCTATTCAAGACCAGGGTCAACACACGGCAAGAGATGTTTTAGTATGACCCGTAATTACACACTTGTCAATGTGTGAGTGATGGCAATATAACGTCTCTCCACAGGAAGAGGGGATGAGTATTCTTCAGTATTTTATCAGCGTATCATCAAGATTCTACGAGTGACATAGTTCATACATCGGAGCGCGTCCCTATCTAAGTATTTAAACATATATTTATTTATCAATCATTATAGTTGTGCATTCTAGTTACCATTTAAATCATTTTAAATTAATTGTAGTTATATCTTTTCAAACGCTTAAATTATTGTTAAAATATATATCAATTTTCGTAAATTACTAGTTCACTTTTCGAGTAACAACTCTCTAAAAATCTCTAACTAATTCCCAACTATTCATCGCATCGTAACCCTCTCCAAGATATCTGATCCTACTACAACATCATTTACAAACATATAAATCTACACTTCATCTATAGAATAACAACCATCTGTAGAATGTAGAAACAATAATAGTGAGCACTGAAGATGGAGAACAAATGACACGCCGAAATGTTGCCTAGCTAAATCTATATTTCATTAAACCTAACCTAACCGAAGAATTCTGCTAAATATTTTTACACATTGAAAATAAAAAATTTTGAAACTAATTCTGCATTTATAAGGAAATGTTAGAATGACCTTCAATGTTTTAATGAATAATTTTCCACAATAACTAATAACTATATAACAATAATTATAATTCAAATTAGGTGTTTTGGAAAAGTTGTATGCTACATGCAACAAATGATGTTAATAAATACTATATTTTCGTTTTTAAAAAATTTTATGCTTTTATTAGTTTATGAGAATAAATTGGCTATTAAACAAAAAAAGCGAAGTGCATGCAATATTGCCTGAACATAGTTCCCGACTAAGGGACAGTGTAGCAAAAATGTACCAGTATTACAGCGCATGCAATGAGATTTAAGTGCGATTGCAATGTTATCTGCAACATTGGTTAAATGGTCATTATTAGTATTAAATAAGGGTCACTGCCTAGGGCTAAGTGTTGACGCTCTGGTCTTTGGTGCGAAGGTCAGGGTTCCAGTGCTACCGAAGGGGCTCCAATATTTTTGTCGGCAATATCTAGACGTTTATTAATGAGACAGATTATTGAGAGATGAATGAAGTGAACAGGGAATATGTTCAACAATATCATTTTAAACTTCAATTCAGACGTAATATATAACAGTTTACAAACTTTTTTCCAGGCACGGCTCTCCAGGAATAACAGCAAAATCTTCTATTGAATATGTATCAATTTTAGTTGAAGTTAATGGAAGGAGCTTTAGAATTAATTAGGTGAAAATTTTTGTGGACATTCAAGGTAATGAACGAGAGATCCTTTGGAGAAACAAATGCGAAGCATTCGATAAGCTATGTTTCATGCCATCTTCCAACTAGAGTATGATAAGAATGGTTCCTGGCTTTCCCGCATAACTACCAGGACATTTACCTTGACATCTCTACATTCATGATTCCGCAAAAAACGGGTAGGCTAGTTGTATTATCTATACTCTTGAATCGCCTGTTTAAAGAACTTTTCCCAAATTTATCACTATTTATATTCTGGAAAAACAAAATTAATGAACATAAGATAGGCAGAGGTCGATGTCTACAAATAGTTGGGTTTAGCGATCCCATAGGCACAGTCTAGCTCACCACTAAACGCATGCACTCACGATATTTATTTTACAGACATCTACATTCTGTCTACATATACTGACACTCTAGCAACCACACTAGATCTTACGGGAGAAGTGGGTTTGGCTTTGTAGCCACTTCCTTTTCAATGTGATGTTCCTTCCAATGTATAGCCGCTTCCTTCTCTATTGTAGGTGATTGGGTAACCTGATTCCGCAAAAAACGGGTAGGCTAGTTGTATTATCTATACTCTTGAATCGCCTGTTTAAAGAACTTTTCCCAAATTTATCACTATTTATATTCTGGAAAAACAAAATTAATGAACTCTCTTCGAAAAGTGGGCTATTTAAGAGAAAAAAATAGTAATTCGTTTTTGCTTTTTATGTGGAATTTTATAACGATACTACAGAACTACGTTAAGATCAGAGGGCAGGAAAACTTTCAGAAAGTATTGGAGGATTAACTTGCATTGGGGCAGATAAGAGGATGTGTACAAGAGTATTAGATTGGAAAGGCTGAAGGTACCATTGAATTTGATTGGTATAGAATGCCAACTTAGTTGTGAAACCTGTGGGTGGAGTTAAATGACGTCACAGCTTTGGCAATGGGCGAATCATAACAGCCGTTTAGGTGTTATAACTAAAGTTGCCGCCTGAAGCAAGATTTTCGGTTAGGACAGTTTGGATTTGATGAAGGCTAGTTTGTTTTCCAGTTCGTTAAAGTTATAGTTCCAGGGTTCAAACAGTCGAGAACATGCGATATAAAGTGTCTTTTGTTTTATAACAAGAGCTACTTCGAGATTTGCAACATTAATTGAAGGAGATTCTTTAAGACTAGTTTAATCTAGGGATCCATTATCAATCACTATCTAATTTTCATTCAAGGATCAAATTAGTCTGAAGGTAGGATTAAAATATAATAGAGATGTTCAGATTTCTTGCTATCAATACCGTAAATTTAGATTAGAATGGTTGATTTTTATTTTCTAGTTATAGAGGATTCTAGTAACCAGACATGTGGTATTTTATCCTCGCAGCATGCATATTTATATTTTCCTGACCGGTTTCGGATTTTCATCCTACGTCAGAGCACATTCAGCAAGTTCGTGTAGAGAGTTCACTTGAACATAATGTTTCTGTTACACTCACACTTGTTGGTTGTATATATGTGGATAAGGTCCTTATAACCTCCTGACCTTATAATCTCCCCATACATATATATAATACAACCAACAAGTGTGAGAGTAACAGAAACATTACCTTGAAGTGAACTCGCTACACTAACTTGGTAAATCTGCTCAGATGATGGATGAAAATCCGAAACTGGTCGGGAACAATATAAATATGCATGGTACGACGGATAAAATGCCAGATGTTATCCAGCATTGCGGACCCATTCACATATTCAACAACTGCATCTAAGCGAAGATTATGATGAGTATATTGGGTTTTGTAGGACTATCAGCATTGTCGAATACTAAGTTCTAAGTTTGTTTCGTTTCACTTGATTTTGACTGAAATGAAAAACTAGATTTTGAAAAAAGAACATCTAATTCTTATGGATTAATTAAGAATCTATATTGCTGAGAAACAATGTTGAACTAAGAAAATAGGTGTTCTGTTACAAGCAGTATTAAAGGGGAAATCTCTAGACGGGTAGTATAAAAAAGATTACAAATGGGAAATAGATAAATATTGGCATTCAACCATCTGCAGAAAGGGATAAAGGAAATTGACGCTTGATGACGAAACAGTAGCCTTCTTTTGAAGTATAATTTCTTCGGAAACAGTAGTTTCGAATTTCAGTTCCCACTTGGTGGATTCTTTATCGAGCTAGGTGACTTTATTTATTTATTTTTAACCTCATACTCCAGCTTCAACATAATTTGGATGTGTTATATTAACCAGCTAAAGAAATTAGTACTTTATTTCTGTTCATAAATTAAATTCGATAAATAATATATTCATGAATTCAGTGACTTTTGTATGGCGTTGATATTAATAAAATTTCCCTTGCAATTATTTCTTTTTAAAATTTATAAATTCAAATTTATCAATTCTATTTATAAATAATAAATATTTAATTATACTGCAAGTTCAGCTAGGTTAAACTTTATAAAACTCTTTAAACAATTTTTGTGCAAATGTGAAAACTATGCTAATTTATTAAACTAACCACACAGAAATAGATGTTACAGAGTTTAAGACCATTTTCGCTCATAGTCTTACCTAGGTATTTGCTTTAATTATATACTGTTTAACATTTTTTTATGTTTCTTTTTTTTTATTTTTATGAATTTGCATGCAAACAGATAAGCTTTAGATTAAGTGGCAAAATGTCACGCCACTTATACTTTTCAAAGTAGGGAAATTTAAAAGAAAAAATTAAAAAATACTTTTTATTATTGAATAAGATGTTTATTTTTAGAAAACAAACTAAATGAATGAATAAAAAAAATATATATATTGATTGTTTACATAAAATTTATTTCAATATTTTTTAATGGACAATTTTGTTAAAGAAATTTTCCTTTTACAATATTTCTTACCACTCTTATTGAAAAACTGTTTGAAAACTAGAAAGTTTTAATGAACTTCTAAAGTGCATATGATGGAAAACTATGTTAACTTGCTAGTTATTAGGGGGATCTAAGTGAAGCAGCGCTTCCTGATTGATCATGACGTTTTTTACGAATATAAAGTAAACACTGGATTGAATATGATCTTTATAGACTATGTATCTCTTATCTTATAGACTATGACTGAAGATAGAACAAACATGAATCAATGTTACATTTTCTCCAGGTAGCATTCCCCAACAATACCCAGTTTTAGTGAAATGGCAAGTGAAGACGTAAGAAGTAAACCTTCATCTACTCCAAAGCCAAAACATATCTGTGCAAAGAATTAAGAAATAAAAGTGATAGGTTTTAAATGGGTGTACTTATTAAAGACAACTTTAATGATTAGTCTTTTGCGAGAAACCTATGAAAACAGAAAAAAAAAATAAAAAAATAAAATATTTATAAAGGCGCGATTCTTGTTAATCGATTTTATTCGAATACGGAATTTTCGCATGGCCTATTGGTTCTAAGTATTATATGGACGTGTTTCCTTATTTTTCCTCAATGAATAACTAAAAAAAAAAAAAAAAAATCTAGTGCAAAATACGCACTCATCTTTGTCTTATTCCTCCTGTTAATACAATTATAATATGTAAAATGACAAATCGGCTGATGAATCTTACATTAAAAACATGAGTAAAACAAAAGCCGCTTCTATGAAGCATGAATACTAACTTATTTTGATAAAAAGAGCTCATTATTCGGGATATATTAGAAAAATCAGCCGGATTTACAGTGGGAGTGAAGACTAATCAAGCGCCACATGCAACGAATAAAGTATAGATTGAATTGACTTTACACTCAAGATTGTGGGTAACTGAGGAGACAAATTCTGGTGGACATGGGAGCGCACGACTGCACAGATTAGAAGTGCCATCTATAGGAGCGAAGAGAAAAAGGGAAGTGAAAGCTTTCGATTAGAAAAAAGGAATTTTGAGGAATGGGAAATTCTCCAATTTTGTGGGAATCCTAATCATATATAGGTGCTCTATATAAAAACGTTACAATATTTTGGTGCTTCATAACTTAAGGCTAGTAATAACATGAACTTTTCTTCGTAATATGAATTTGTTCTACTTTCGGTTGGGTATCATAATGTTTTACAAATTCACTTTATGAGCATCACAATTCTCTATTTCAGAATTATTGGTTTATGTGATCTAAGTCTTCAAATGAAAAAATCGCAGATACCTCAAAAATGGTTATTTGGCTTATTTACCTAATTGGATCCAAATAGATAATTCTGCAAAACTATAAAGGACACTACAAAATATAAATGACTAAACTTTAATTTAACGCCACAATCGAAGTAATTTTAGAAGTTATGATGTTTCACTGATGGCAGATTTTCACCATATTTTGGAAATTCTGTTCTATAGAATTTTGTTTATCAAAAGATTGTTAATGTCTCTGATTTAATTTCATGCTCGTTTTACAGATTTATTAGTTCATGCTAATTAACAGCTGAAATGCACATGGAGTGGAGTCCATTTTAAATGTAATATTACCTAATGTACATTTTGCTTCATTTATGTTAATTGACCATGCTACCCAGGAGTTATTTTTGTAGGGGTAGTGAACCTCCACTACTCATCCACACTAGCGAGTGAACCCCCACCACGCATCAGAGAGAAAGAGCCCCTCTCGAGAGAGAAGAGAGAGAGGCCAGTTGGATATATAACTAGAGACGGAGTCAAAAAGGGAATTCTGTTCACAGTCTTACACTTCAATTGTACATATCGTTTAGCCACGTCAGTCTGTCTGTTCAGTTCTTGTAGTGTAAAGTATACAGTCCTTGGCAGTCAGTCATATACAGATAATGATATATATGTATATGACTGACTGACTGTATTCTTTACACTAAACACTGAACAGAAAGAACTGGGACGTGGCCTAAAAGATGTATAATTGATATATATGTATATGACTGACTGCCAAGGACTGTATACTTTACACTACAAGAACTGAACAGACAGACTGACGTGGCTAAACGATATGTACAATTCAAGTGTGAGACTGTGAACAGAATATCTTTTCTTGACTCTGTCTCTCGTATATATATCCAACTGGCCTCTCCTCTCCTCTCTCTCGAGAGGGGCTCTTTCTCTCTGATGCGTGGTGGGGGTTCACTCGCTAGTGTGGATGAGTAGTGGGGGTTCACTACCCCTACATTTTCTTGCCATTTTTTATTATATATTCAAAAATTTTCTATTTTTTTCGGTTACATTTTCTGTGTAACTATGCCAATCAAATAAAGTAAAATTTGTTCTGTTCCTGAACTCTTGTATGAAGTACATACATAACGTGTAGTGCGTGTTAGTATTTTCGCTCAGGCCGTCATTTCTGTATTAAGCTAAAGTGGATAGTTCATCGATCTTTTTTTTTTAATTTGTTATTATTTTAAAATAATTTTAGAAGTGTTCAATAATCAAGCGGTGGTGCAAGAAGATGGAATAAGAAAAAAGAAATAAAATCTTCCTACCTTCCGGGGGCTTTCTATCTCTGGGACAAGCCTACAACGTCCTCAATATACAACACCAAAAGATCTTCACAGATGGCAAACTTATCTCCAGCCAAAAGGAAGTATAACCTTCCTTTGGAAACCTTTGGCACCTTCAACATTAAATGCCGATATATCAACTACCCCATAACAATTACAACTACAACAAAACGACAACAACAACAACAACATCATCATCAACATTAACACAACACTGATTTCGAGACTTCAGCGAAATGCCAGTGACTCAGTCGCCCCTGACTATAAACCGCCCCCTATTATACATGTACAAAATATAAAAAAACCAAAAGTAGGTACATGATACTGACCTAAGAGCCGTCTGTCACGAATACTATATAATTTATATCTTAAGACCTCAATTAAATAAAAAACTTAAAAAAAGCTCTAACTAACAAAATTTTTTTTTTTTAAGGAACAAAAACAAAAATTAAAATAAGTTACACTAATGTAGATGTAGATTGTTGTAGGGGATTATCACACTGCGACCTGAAAGATCTATTGTGCCCCCCGGAGCCTGCACTAGCGGCCTCCAAGCAGTGTTCTCCAGCTACAGACAATACTGCTCATCACCGTACTGTGAGTTGTAGAGGCTTCTAGTAAGAGAAAATCTAAGGGCAGCATGCTGGATTCAAACCCGGGACCTCCGCGGTGCTAGTCCAGCGTGCTACCACAGAGCTAATCCCTTCCCAAGGCTTACGCCACTTAACTAGGAACGGAGACCCTAGTTTGTGTACTGTGTTTGTCCTTGTCTGTAAAGTGTAGAGTGTATGTAGTGTAAGTGTAGTGTGGTCTGTTCTGACGAAGTGCATGGTGTACTGAGCTGTGGTAACCCGTGGGGTCGCTACTCGCTAAGTAATTGCATGCAACAGATACCACCTGCGGGCTGAGGTGGTACTTTGCACTGATACTTTAAAAACGTAAAAGAAAAAATTTTACATAATATATAACAAAATATAAAAATGGAAATTGAGCTCTTTTTTTATAAAGTAACAAAATTATAACTTATCTTAAACAATTAATTAAAAACCAAATTTTTAATTTAAACTAAATTTTCACTTTATAATTTCTTGAGAAAAAAGCAAAAATAACTCCAATATTTCAGCAAGAATAAAATAAAACATTATAAGAAAAAAATCACATAAGACATATCAAATAAAAAATATTAAAAAAGCATTCGGGATAGAGAAAAAACGCCAGACTGTATTACTGCCTCATTAAAATTTAAAATTCTCAACCAAAAATTTTCTATAACTCAAGGCATTTTTAGTAAATCTGACTAAATTTGACCAATTAGTTCCATTTAAATAATCTAACATTTCCACCACTGACAACAATTCTTTATCTACTAAAGTTTTTCTAGCATTACTGGATACTAAACATCATCAACCAAGAAAATGGAAAGTGCTTTCATCCTCATTAGGTTGCACAGACAACATGAGTAGATTTTATCTTTGTTATAAAGTTTGTAGTTTAGATTTAACAACTCTTCCCTAATCTTCATAATTAGGCTTATATCATAGAGGCCATATCCATTTCACTGTTGACACAGTCCACATCTAGCGCCATCTGGCAGTACGCACTGTGATAGACACCGTAAAGATCTTTGTCTCTAAATTCAGACCCATAATAGACAACTAAACTTTCTCCAACTGTATTAATTGAGCAATATACAAAATATATAACTATGTGGCTATAAGTAATGATATGAGATATCTACTGGGGATTGACTTACCAGTTAACATCCAGTTAACATCTAGGAAAAAACATTAAGTATCTCTCATATCAATTAAAAAAGAACAGAATGGTTCTTCGCTACTTGCCTCATTCAGAAGATTAAAGAAGAAATTCAGGCCAAAATTTTCAACATCAGAAACGTCAGAAACATTCCACACCCAAAAAAAAGAAGACACTACTTCCTCTCTTCTAAATAGATCTGGAAGCAGATAACAACGATAAAAATGCGTTTAATCTCACTAAATACTATCGTACGTGTAGAAGAACCATACAAACCAAAAAAATTGTTCAATGCAATACAATACGGGCACACTCATGCATACTGCCACATCTCTCCGAGATGCGTTAAATGTGCAGGGCCACATTTTTAGGAGCAGCGCACCAAAAACATTTGATAAACGAATCTACAACGGACTGACACACCTGTCTGCTTAAAACAGAACTTAACAGTTACTGAATGAATGCTTTCAAGACAACATACTATCACTAGCTGCCGAAGACAAGTCTCTTCAACTTGAACTATAATTCCATAACTCATAATTGTCATGATGACGAATCTGAGTTTTATCAGAAAAGACAAAGGTTGTCTGTTTGCTTGATATATATATCCACAGTTTATACCCCTCATGAGAATTTTGTTGAAATGAATCCATTCAGTTAGATCTCGATATTCCTCTTCCTCTCTCCCTTCCACCCAAGCTTTGTGGTCCTTCAGAAGTCCAGTTTATAATTCAGAGAAAACATCTGACATTGATTTCATTTCATTAACAAGGCGCCTTCTTCCTAAAAAAAAAAACAATTGCCCTTCTAACCACGATTTGTAATGAAGTAAGTAGAACCGCTAACCATTCCTTAATTGGTCTTATTTCGAAACCTAATAAACCCTATCACATCCCTACTCCAATCGTTTCATACGTCTTCTATCAGTCCTGGGCAAAATACAGAAGAAATTCCTCCTCAAACACGTCCTCTCTATACTTGAATTCTCTGATATTATACCAGATCACCATTATACAATAAAACAGTATTATCGCGTTGTGGATGCCATCGCATTCTCCCTTGAGAAGAAGAGAGCCGCCTTCCTGTTATGAAGAGAGCCTTCTTGTGGCCGACTTTTAAAAAGACTTCTTGACAAAAATCTCTCCCTGGCCAGCAACCGACTGATATTACTCTATATTGAAACCAATCAATAGCAAAGTATGCTATTGAACTGTGAACGGTTGAACGGTTCAACGTTCAAATCTTCAGAGACTACAATCTCTTCAATCCAAAATCTTAAAATATGGATTAAAAAAGGTGGGAACCACGCTATAAATACGGACTCAATTTGTACCTTGTGCAATTTAAATAAATTAGAAAATCCGGAACACATCCTGATCCAGTGTCCAATCTACAGCCCGATGAGGAAGCACTATTTCTCACACATACCCCCAAATGAAAGTGAACCTGATTTATGTAACAGTTGTTGACAATACAATCTCTCGACCACTTAAATAAGCTGTACTATTTATCACTATTGAAGACCTCAAGTTAAGATCATTCATTATTAATGAATAATACATTACATTGTTGAATTATTATATTAATAATACTTGCTGCAGAAGGAAAGGTTAAAAGTAATAAGTAAGCAATAGTAAAATGAAATAAAGTAAAAATAAATAAATAAATAAATAAATATGTATATATTTATGTGTATATGGCTGTGTTTATTAATGTGCCTGTATATGCACGGATATGTATCATATAGATGATTGGAAAGAAAAGGATATTAAGAGAAAGAGAGATAAAATGAATTAATTTCATGAATTATGAATTTTAATTAAAATATTTAGAAGAAACTGTTTTGTTCACGTTTGTTTTATTTATTAAGTAAGTTTTTTATTTTATTTATTTCCCGAGTGCTACTTTAAGTTTGTTCAGTTTAGAAAATATTTTGTATAATCATTTTTTATCTTTAGTATTCCTGTAAGATTTGTGTGTGTTGTGTGCGTGCGTGCGCGGATGTATACCATGAATATTGAAGGAAACAAAAAAAAAACAAAGAAACTAAATCATTTGTAATTCATGTCAGTAAAATAACTCTATGGAAGAAATTATGTTCTATTCGATTATGTTATTAAGTTTTAACTTTGTTATTAAGTTTTTATTTTATTTTCCAAGTTTTAAATTTGTTCTGTTCAGACAGTACTTCGTTTTGCAATTGAATTTTGTCTTTGTTTTAGTGCCTCTCTGATGTATTATTTATCTGGCACAGAACCCCTGTAATGTGTTTAACAGTATATTTCATTAATTAACATATATTTCATTTCTTTAATACACTATATTTCATTTAATTTCAATCCAAAATCGCTAATGCCCCTCTACGTGTCCAATCTAACCATCCATAGAGATCTTGAAATTTCTTTTGGCAATCTAGTTGCCAGAACCCAATATAAAAAAAGTCCATCAATTCTTTTCGTCCATCATCTATCAACTCACTACTCCAGATAACATTCCCAGGCTTTTAAAACGCCAATAGCCTCGTAAGTTTCTTTCTGCAATTGATGAGAGCAATTAGCTCTGCTAGTAGGGAGTGTTACAGCTGGGTTACTTTTTCCCTTGATGTGTACATATACGCGAGCGAGTGTATGCTCAAGTATTTGCAGTGATATCGTTGTTACTTTTAGCGTAAGAATCGCTAGTGTAACAATAAAAAAAAAAAATTAAATTTATCAATAAAAAAGATAGTTTTGAAAAAAGTAAATATTAGAAACTTGAGGACAAAAGCTGGCTGAATGGGAATGAACTGGCTTTTGGATAAGTTAAATGATACAATAGTCGAAAGCTTCCATTGAATGGTTACCAAGGGATTTGACAAGAAGTAGAAGAAGACAACACCTACATTGGAGAGATGAGTTCACTTAAGTGGTGGGCGTTAATTGATGGAAAGCGGCCAGCGATAGAGCTCTCTGGGGAAAAAATTATTGGAAAATAGATACTAGAGATTAATAACCATTTAATGTATACTCTTTGGTATTAACACTAAAGAGTAATCGTTACTATTTTATAAAATATTTTATACAAACAAAAATTTAATTGTAAACTATTTATTTACTATTAGCTGAATCAGAAATTATTTCTCCAGTAAAATATCACAAAATTGCAAACAATAATTGTTTATTTTAATTGTGCTATCTTTTTATATCTGCTATCAAAGTACTGTGTCTAGTTTTTTCTGTGGAGCATTATATTAATTTCATTTTAATAGACAGATCCAAACTAGGACAATAGTATGATTAAAATTTTATTTTAAAAAAGTATTCTAATTAAACTACAAAAAACGAAACTTTTTATTTATAGGAATATGAATTAATAAAAAATTTCAAGTCCATTCTACTGCAAAACTTCTTTAATTACTAATTTTAAGTAATTAAAGAACTCTTGCAGTGTGCCTCGACAAGTTTTGTATTATTTCATCTACCTACAAAATTGAAATAGAGATAATATCATCGGTCCAATACATTGGACTGAATGTCTGAAACTTATTTATTTTTTTGTAAATGTTTGTATAGAACTAGTTGACTCTTTTTTCGGAGAGGCTTTTGTTATCTTAATGATGCCAATAAAGCTGTCATTATCATTACTTTACAGTAGTAGTAGTAGTATTGTACTACTAACTGTACATCATAGTGTTAGTAGTATTTAATAAAATTAAAACTTCGACAACATTGAAATTTCCTTTATTTAAAATGGTATTCAAATCGTCAGGGCTTAAAATTACAATGAGATGTTTGTACGGCAGGGGCCAGAAGCGTTTTTAAAGAAAAAGAATTCTTTGTTGCTCTAAGTTTCAGGTACCATTGGTGCCCTTCTCCAGAAGCTCTGTAAAAGTTTAATAAATTTACTGTATTTTCTCCAATAAATTTTTACAGAGCTCCTGTAGAAGGGCACCAATGGTACCTGAAACGTAGAGCAACAAAGAATTCTTTTTCTTTAAAAACGCCTATGGCCATTGCCGTACAAACATCTCATTTTTCTTTATTTACTTTTTAAGACAAACGATTACAGGTGAGCTCGAGGATGGTGTGGGATTCTTGGCAATACTCAAGGAAATTAGTAGTCAAAACAAGGTTTTTCAAGCGTACATGATATGAGGGCATTTAGGCGGCAGATCGCCTGGCCCGCAAGAGATTGGAACCCTCATTGGACCTGAATCTTTCTGCGGCTTTGTAAAGTGCCTCAAAGTTACTAATTAGTAATTCCCTTATGAATTGGAAATATTATGGAATCTTTAAATTTCTCAGTTATAGACGTCGAAAAAATGTTTATTAAATAAAACAACTAATTGGTTTATAAAAGTCTTTGGAGCATGCTTGTAGAATTCCTAAGGAATCCGGTCATAGCCCGGAGCCTTATTATCATTGGCTCTTTTGAGCACCAACTCAGATTCTAAAAAGGGAGCATCTAAAATAATATTTTTAATTAATGGCTGGTTTATTATTCTTAAAACATTCAATGGAGGATGTTTAATAAATGTTTAAAGCGAGCAACCCATTCTCATCTGATAAAATATTGGAATCAATTTGAAAAAACGAACAAAATTTCAAAAATCTTTTACATATTTAACGCAGTTTAATTTTTAAATGGTATTAATTGTATACTGCTTTTTCTTCGTAAGACATAAGTACTTAAAATCCTTTTTAATCTTCAAATTCAACTTCTTAAAAGTAATAGAATTTGTTTTTAGATACATTTTTAGCAAAATAAATAAATAATAGTACAACCTTGAGCACTCTAAATCATACCAACTTTGTAATTTTTATCTTTATAAATAATATTATTTTTATAGGCAAAATTCTAAACCAAATCAGTGAGATATTGTGATTCTAAATGGCAATCATCTTTGTGCCCATAATTCTGCAAGGCTGTTTCCATCTCATTTACAAATTTGTTTTTATATTTATTGTTCTATTTTAATTTTGGCAACAATGGAATAACTGCATTCATTTTAATACCTACAAACAGCTCAGCAGCGTTTGTGTAAGTGGTCCGAAAAATAAATAGTGCAAAAATCAATGACCAAAGAGCCTTGAGCGCCAATAAAAGTATATTCTCTTATATAGCAATCACTCTCAGTCGCCCATTTAATTAAATTAAATTGAAATCCAAAAAAAAAAAGTGTATTTTTTCATTGCACACCTAACAGCAGGAAAAAGTGCATTCATCACACAAAAAAGTAATCTCATAATTTTTTAAATATTTATTAAATTCCATATTGTATAGTTTACTTTCTAAAACAGATATATTATCTTCTTCTTCTTCTTTGGAACTATACACCATGAATGTTGTGGGCCAGGTATATTTGACGCAATTATATTAAAGAATTCACTGACTAGTTAATCTTCCTTTTTTACTAGACCATGTTGAGGATGCCGATTCACTTCAGTTTTGAAAAAATTCTAAAATATTTAAAGTCGATCCAGTTGCTTTTTGTTTCCTTTTTCATTATTTTCCTTTTTTTTTATTCATGTCCACTTCCACTGTATATTCTTCTCCCTCTAGGTGCGGCCTCTCATTCCAATACACACTCTTCTTTTTTAATTAACTCAGAATAATAGACGAATTTGTTGCGTACAATTGGGCCCAGGTCTTCTTAATTTATTATTCTGTCCCACCTACTTTAATTTATTTTTTATACTAACTAGCTCTTCACGTTGTGCTTGCATTTTGGGGTCATAATCTTCAGAAATGAATATTTTATATCCCTTCAACTTCAATGAATTTTGAAGAATTTTCTACTATAATAATTTATTTAGACTTTATATATTTATATAAAATTATTGCTATAAATGTTAATAATAGATCGGATATAAAACATATTCTGGCAAGTATTAGTACGTCTGTAGATCTGATTTTAAATCAATATTTTCTGGTCATTTTTTTTTTTTTGTTTATAACCAAATCAATATTTAATTTTAATTAAACGAGTCAGCAAATTAATTTTATATGTTGTGTAATGTGTGTAGACCTTCTGGAGAAATGATGAAAAAATTAGGATTTTGTAATTATAAGTAAAATATATTAGTTGAGAAACGTTTTAATATTGGTTGTTACTTAGTGCAATTTCAAGATTGGGTTTTTACGAAAGTTGGGTTGAAGCAATGAGGAACAGTTTAAAAGGTAGAATACGTTTAGATAGAATAAAAGGGAATTTCCCTTCCTTTCTCTCTTCAATAGAGGGCGGGATTATATATATGTAGTGCCTCAAATAGGAAGGATCAAATTTTTATGGTTCAGAAAAAGAGTGTTCATAGTCAAGTGATTGCATGTGCTAAGGCCCAACCTTTAAATCGGAGATTCCATTAATTTGTAAGTTTTAATTCCTACAAAATGTATCTAATATAATTTATAGACAAATGAAATATGTTTATATTTTATCTATTTATTTATTTATTTATTTGAATAATACATATTTCTACTTAAGTTATTCATCTCGGTATTTATTATCCCTCCTCAGTTCAGATAAACACAGAGTCCTCACGAGATCCCTTCAGAGAAGATTCTCAATATGAATTATCATAATTATTTATTAATATATCTAATTTAATTTATTTTCCCCCAAAACATAACAGTTGCTATTATTTTATATCAGTGTTGTTCAACTGAAGAAGTCGGTTGTTTTGTGATAGCCCAATTTTCTCAGACTTTTTTTCATAAAATATAAAAGTCAATTTTTCAATTCTAAATAAATAAATTACATATCTGTACGGATATTCAGAATCTAATATTACTCTAATATTACAATTGATAAAAACAAAGCCATCCAAGAATGTCAACAAATGACTCCTTTGTTATATTTGCAACTGAACTTCTACCTGTTTAAAGCACAGCAAAGAATCATGCAACTTTATACAAAGACGGTGACAAGTTTGCACTAATGAGCTATCTGGAAACTTTTGTTGGC
>JAAEAF010010067.1:0-10483 GCA_011037195.1 Triatoma infestans
CCCTCCCACACAGTCGGTTTTCTAAGAATTCAAATTTTTATTAACATATTACTTCACATAAAAGTGCCAGGACTGTTTATGCGTAGTTATCATTGCTAAGTTTAAACAAACTCATTCAATCCTTTTTTTGATCTGATTAAAGATGCGTTTCTTTTTACAAAGCGATTTGACCAGAACTTTCGAGTTAAAACCAATACTAATACCTTAAAGAACATAAAATTTTCAATCTCAGTATTGTTTTTGAGATATTATGTTGTTTTCTCTCTCTCTCCCTCTCTCACGCACACACTCAATTAATTTGAATGTAATCCAATTTAATTAATCGCCAAATACATTTTTTTTATATTAGACGACCTGAAAACATGTACTTCTGGAGGGAATTCAATTTCTGCTTGGAAGAGAAAGTACCAAGATAATTACAATGTAGTGAAGTTTTATACTAATAATGACGTATTGCGGAAGAAGCAGAGGCCGATATTTAAGACTTCTTAATTGATCGTCATGTTAAATCACTAATTAAGAAATGGCATTCTCTTCTCCTCGCGTTCTCTCACCCTCCTCTCTAATTTGTTGTAAAATATATGGACGCCATAAATTTGAACCTGAACAATGTATAATAATGTAATAAATTCTAATTAATTATAATGGCCCATTATTAACTGATTTTCAATAATTACAATCGATAATTGGTTAAAATTCCAACGATGTTGATGTTTTTATTTGGAGTAAAAAATGTTTAATTGAAAGTCAATATATTATAAGTTAATTACATATAAAACAAAATAATAAATTATTTATAAAACAATAATCAAAAACAGCCTATATTAATTACATAGAATGTAATCCAATTCTATTACTTAGAAATCTATAATTAGACGTATTAATTAATTATTGTATTTTGTTATTTAGTGATTTCATAATGGATTATTGCAATATCATACGGATTGCAATGTTTTTATCGACGATTCTATTTCTAGCAGTTGCTTGTCTAGTTAGACAAGGTTGCAACTGTGTATTAATTAAATAGGTAACCTTGTCATTTACAGCCTATAATAGACTCACTTATTTTCTTCGAATGCGAATGTACAAATCGCGATCAGCCTTAGGAGGATATGCTAGAAATCGCAACTCTACCAGTTTCCACTATGAAGATCTTTCAAACGAAGATCGCAGTTTTCTTTGATCCATCCGCCGCATTTAAATGTTTATTTGATGCAAACAAGATTGATTATTGATAGTACAAGTATGGGACTTCCCTGACTAGTTTTAGTGCTTGAAACGCTTATCTTGGGGGAAAGAAAGTGGAAGAGAGTTCGTACAAGAGAATAAGAAAGATGGTTTGAGCCTTGTCAGCCCCGCAATATCGATTCCTGATATCTGCACATACATGAATGCTGGCAGAATAACTGGTCGTCAGTGACGATCAATAAGTTAAGAACCATTACAACAGTTTTAAGCTTGGGATACTTCAACGTGGGGTAACCGCAGGGTAAATAGTAGTTACTCGCCTAAAGATCGGCCATACCCGGTTAACCCATGGTTACCTCATGTGCAGTGAAAATCTACCCACCTGTAGAGCATGTAATGTACCTTTAACTGTACAACATGTAATTGTGGAGTGTCCAGTAGATGACAAAGTAGACATTGTAACAATATTCCACAAATGACCCGAATGAAATAGATAGTGTAATGGTTGTAGGAGGAGATGTTGTTGTAGATGTTGATAGATAAATAACACCTCAATATCGGTATATGATATATAATTGATATATATGTATATGACTGACTGCCAAGGACTGTATACTTTACACTACAAGAACTGAACAGACAGACTGACGTGGCTAAACGATGTGTACAATTCAAGTGTGAGACTGTGAACAGAATATCTTTTTTTGACTCTGTGTCTCGTATATATATCCAACTGGCCTCTCCTCTCCTCTCCTCTCTCTCTCGAGGGGCTCTTTCTCTCTGATGCGTGGTGGGGGTTCACTCGCTAGTGTGGATGAGTGGTGGAGGTTCACTACCCCTACATCATCAAAAATGCTACCCCTAAATACATGATATTGGATCTGCATTTTTAGTTTAGAAACATTAAGAGATCCATTAATTATTTATATTTGCAATCCAGATGCCATTGAAAATTCAAAATTATTTACATTTTCTTTTTATTTTGTCAATTGTTTATGTTATTGAAATACTTGGTAAATCCATTACTAAGTATCATGTAAGAGTTAGAATTATATTTACAAGGAGTTTTGCTGAATTTATGTGCATCATGGATTCATTTTCGATATAAAATTAGAAATTTAAAAATTTGAATATAAAATTGAACATAAAAATTGACTAAATCTAAGGTACAATAATGATTAAATAATGTTTTTTTTTTTATTAAATAAATATTTTCGCTTGAGTATAAAGTATTAAACAATTGAAAAAATTCATGATTCATTTTCGATATAAAATTAGAAATGATTTCCATGTAATGAAACTTATGGTTATAAACAATTAAAAATTTCCAGATGAATGAAAAACGTCATGATTATGGTATAAATGTTAAAACAAATTATTTCCTAATTAAGTAATGATATACAATAATAATGATTTGATTAAATTGTTAAAATATCTTCTAATAATTATTCAGATGTAACAAAACTAATGGCTATAAACAACTGTTCATTTTTAAAGATGACTCTAAGAAAATGGAATATGAATACAAATAAAATTTCAACATTGATTCTGCATAAATTTAAAATTCATTGAAAATTATACAATTGAAAAAGATTTTTGATAAATATCACAATTATAGAAGTACATAATTAATAAACAAATGTGATGTAAAAAGATGCAGAGTAAAATTTAAAAATTAATACAATATGACATGATATAATAAAATATATAATTAATTTTGTTTTGTTTTGTTTATTTTGTTGTATAAATTCTATAATTTATACATTCGTGGAATAACATATATTTTGTTTGTTTTGTGTTTGTAGACGAATTAAATTACTTTCTTTTTTTGCTTCCAACAAGGGTTGGAGTTGTCATACGCTGTCTTATAAATCAAGGTGCAATGATTTAATGTATTTGTTTTAGTTGATTTCTGAATCAACGGTGCAATGATGATTTTGTTTTCTAAATTTGTTTTATGCATTATTTGCACGAAGAAATTTGTTTTATGTTATGCGAAGAAATTTGTTTTATGCATAATGTTGTACGAAGAAATTTGTTTTACGAAGAAGGCCTTGATAGAAACGTTTGCTTAATTTATGTAAACTTAATATTAATTTATAACTAGTGGACGAAATCGATTTCTTGCGAGCAGGAAAGCAGGAATGCGCAGCTAGGATACGGCCGTAAGGAGATGTGGGTGTGAGCTCATAAATAATTAATTAATTATTCGAAGTTCGATGAATGTCTGCATAATTAATTAATAATTCGAAGTTCGATGAATGTCTGCATAATTAATTAATAATTCGAAGTTCGATGAATGTCTGCATAATTAATTAATAATTCGAAGTTCGGTGAATGTCTGCAGATTATGTCGACAGAATTCGAAGTGCTAAAGCTAGATAGATTAAGCGAATATTTTGTTAGTGGTAAACAAGTATTAATATAGCATTAATAAAAAATATATGAATGTATATGGCCATTTGAAAGAAAATTATTTAGTTTATAATAGCATTATAAAATATATATGAATGTATATGGCCATTTGAAAGAAAATTATTTAGTTGGGGTGTTGATTTTAATCACCCTTCAAGGTACATGTGACAAAGAACAATTAAAAGTGAAAGTAGTAAGTATAATAAACTGGGTTTTTACCAAGTGCAGAAAGATATCTCCTTTTATTAGTACTTCCATTGTTCGGCAATTCCTTGAAGATTAAAATTTCCCAATTGACCTGGGAAAATCCTTTCCTATTGAAGTAAGGTGCCCGGAATTCCTTCTAATTTTTGTATGCTTATTGTAATTTCACCCTTTTGTCGACGTTTTTATTCTATTAAACAAGAAGCAAATCAATGTAATATATCTAAGAATTAAGGGTTTTTACCTGTCTTGTCGGCGTTGAGACAATGCTGTGGAGGTTGTATTCCATTTTTATAATTTTTCCAGTATTTTAATCCTGCAATAAATTCTAGCATTGTACAGTTTGTTAAATTCCCGTATTGTTTGTTTTTCTAAAATAAGAAATTTATTAGTAACAATTCTCTTTATGACTCCTTTTGCTGGTATCTAAAATAAGAAATGTTTTAGTAATGCTTGGTATAAAATTTCATAACATTCAATGTTTAAATAAATAGAGTGTTTAACCTAAAATTGATAAGAATGAGAATGTATATTGTTTAAATAATAAATTTTCAAAATGCCTGGGTGTATTTACTGGGATATTCATGTTGAATTTATTTAAAATTTTTAATTAAAATGTTTATTTTTGAATTTAAATTTTGAAATTAATTTTGAAATTTTTCCTTGGAACTAGAGTATTGTCTCCTCCCAACACCAGGAAAGTTTGTCTAAATTTTCCGAAAATGTTTTTAAATTTTTGCCTTTCTTGGTCGTAGATTCATTTTATGTGTGTTTGTAGGTTTTTGTCGCAGATGTGCTTTTTTAATTTTGCTCAGATGCACTAATTTTCTTTCATTATCATTTAAGGTAATTAGTGCAGTCTGGTTGGAAAATATTTTGTAAATTTGGTACGGGCCATGATATTTTTTTGTGAATTTTCCTGTTGAAGTAAAATGTTTTAGATAAACATGGTCGGCTATGCTGAATTTTTGTGGTGAAGTGTTTTTGTTATAGTATTTTTGTCTGATTTGTTTCGCTTTTTCATTGTTGAGTTTGGCTTGTTTGTGTATTGTTTGAATTTTGTCGTGTAGGCATTTAGTGTGTGTGTTGAAGTTTTGTGTGATGTGTGATGGATAATTCAGCACCCATGGAAATTTAAATTTTGTACCAAAAACAAGTTCATGGGGGGTAAAGTTTGTGGATACATTTTTTGTAGAGTTGTGGGCTGCCTTAATTAATGGCAGGTAATTATGCCAATTTTTGTCACTTTGGACATAGTGGGATATGTTATTGGCGATGTCTCTATGGATTCTTTCTAATCGTCCATTTGACGCAGGGTGGTATAGCGTCGTGCACACTTTTTTAATTTTTAACAGTGCACAGATTTGGAGTAAAATGGTGGACGTGAAATTGGTACCCAAATCTGTGAGTAGGTACTTTGGCGTGCCGTATCTGGTGAAGATATGGTTAACAATAATTTGAGCAATAGTCTCCGCTTTTTGGTTCGTAATTGGAAACATTTCCAAATAGCGGGAATATTGACAAATTATTGTTAATATGTATTTGTATTCTTCGCCTGTTATAATATTTGTTGATGGCTCTAGCGGTCCAACAACGTCAATTGAAATAGCTTGCCAAACATTAGTTGGCTCGCTAAATGTGCCTATTGGTGGTTTATAGGCGTTGTCGGTTTTTCTAGTGGCGCAACTATGACCCGTCTTGACATAGTTCTCCACGTCTTTGGTCATGTCAGGCCAGGAGAATTGTGTTTTTATGCGGTCATATGTTTTTTGTCTGCCATAATGACCAGACAATGGGTTGTCATGATACAGCTGTAAAACTGTATCACGCATTTTGCTTGGAACAAGGATGTTGTTGTCCAGCACATTGATTAGAAGGCCTGAATCATCTGTGGTGTAATTTTTTGATTGGGCTAGACGTCGGCATTGCTCATCTTCAGCCTGCTGCTGAGCTATTTCTAATAAGTCGATGTTTGGGTAATATTCTGGGGATATATCGGTGTTGATGCAGCCTATATATCTACTTAACGCATCTGCATGAGCGATGTTTTTACCCGATCTGTGTTTGATGTAGAAGTCAAACTCACTTAATTTCAGTGACCATCTGTATAATTTAGAATGCGGGTCTTTTAAATTTTGAAGCCACTGCAGAGCTGAGTGGTCAGTTATTATTTTGAATTTGTAGCCGAAAATGATATATCTGTACTGTTTACAGCCAAAGAGAATGGCTAACAGTTCTCTTTCCGTAGTGCAGAGTCTTGTTTCAGTTTCAGACAGTACGCGGGATGAAAAGGCTATTGGACGTTGTTCGCCGTTTATTTGTTGGCTTAGAATTGCAGATATGCCAACGTTGCTCGCGTCCGTAGTCAATATGAATTCGTAATTATAATTGGGGTATGCCAGAATCGGTGGAGAAATCAATTTTTGTTTTAGAATTTGAAATGCCGATGAACATTGAGAAGACCATACAAACTTGGTATTTTTCTTTGTTAAGTCTGTAAGGGGCTTGGCTATTTCCGAGAAATTATGAATGAATTTTCGGTAAAAACCTATAAATCCTAAAAATGCTCTGACGTCTTTTAATTTTTTCGGAATTGGATAGGTTTCTACAGCTTTTAACTTCTCGTGATCTGGAGAAATGCCTTTTTTGCTCAATGTATAGCCTAAATATTTGCATTCTTCTTTGAAGAAGCTACATTTATTTAGGTCTATACAAAGATTGCCCTTCTGTAATTGTGTGAGAATTTTTTGTGTAGATGTTAAATGTTCATGAAATGTTTTGCCGTGAAAAATTAATATGTCGTCAATGAATGTGTGGCATGTCACCCGTGTAACCCGATAATAGTTTATCCATTAAACGCTGATATGATCCGCTCGCGTTCTTCAGACCGAACGGAACAGATAAGAATTTGTATGTGCCGAATTGTGTTATGAATGTTGTTTTGTCTTGTGATGATTTGTCAAGTCTAATGGAGGGGAATGCGTTTGAGATGTCGAGTGTTGTGAAGTATGTTGTGTCATGTAATGTTGATAATATGTGTTGAATGTCTGGAAGAGGATAAATTTCAGATGTGGTGATTGCGTTTAATTTACGTAAATCAACCACGTATCTGTACTGTTTGCGTAACTGGGTGATGTCGTTTGGATCAACTTTTGTGTGATCCGCAGACTTTTTTTTAACAAGAATCACGGGATGCGCCCAGTTACTCGTTGATGGTTCAATTATTCCTCTATCCAGATTATCTTGTATTAGTGCTTTCAGTATGGGGGCTTCTGAATGTGATAGTTTGTAAGGTCGACTGTGTACAGGCGGATGATTTTGTGTGTCTATGTGGTGTGTAATATCTGTAAATTTTGTTTTGTAATCTTTGTCATGAGTGAATGTGTCATAAAATGGAGAAAATGTTTCAACAATTTTGTCTGCTTGTTGTGGAGAGAGATGAGTGAGTTTCTGGCGTAACTGTTGTTGAAAGGCTTGTAATTGTGTTTTTTGTTCGTGCGAGAGTTGTTGATTAGAATTTATGGTATGTTTGTTTGATGAGTTGTACGTCTCAGGGTTGTATTGAATGTGTGCTATTGGAAAATGTTTCGTGATGCAGATTTCATGTTGTGTTGTATTTATTAATGTTATGGCACAAGCATTGTTATGTACGTTAGTGAGTATGTGGGGTAAGTAAATTCCAGTAGGTAGACTGTCATGTTGTGTCAATAGTATGGAACCGTCTGGAATTTTTGTATGTAGCGTGTAAGTATTGACGATGTGGGATCGTGCAGGAATTTTGATTTTGTGTCTGGTTGATAATGTTTCTGGTAAAGTTGTGTTTGAATGTTGTTAATTTGTGATGTTGTGTTGTCTGTTAAGAATGGAATGACTGTTTTGTTTATGATTATGTTTGAGTTTTTGAAATTAATAATGGCTTGAAATTTTGTTAGTAGGTCTCTCCCAATGATCATTTCAAATTCATTTTTCAGTTGGGACACTATGAATTTACCTTGAATTTTTGTGTTTTGGCCTATGGATAATTGAATGTTTGACAGACCATAATTGGGGATAATCTGGTTTGTGATCGATTTTAAAATGATACCAGATTCTTCGGGCCTCGATTTGACGTGACTGGCATCTATGAGCGAGTGTGAAGCACCCGTGTCGATCAGAGCTTTAACTTTTTTGTTTTTAATTTGGACATTGATTAATAAATTATTTGAATCGTTGAGTGCCGGGATCAAGACCGTGGTAGCCGTTCGTGAAAACGGCTGAGCGCCTAATCGTTTTTTGCATTATTGAACCAGCATGCCTTTGCACTATGCCCTCGTTTTTCACATATCTGGCATGTTGGCGGAACCCATCTATTCGACGTATTGCCAGTATTAAATTTGTTATTATTATTATTATTGCTGTTATTATTACTATTATTATTATTATTGTTGGGCATTTGTTTTTTGAAATAGGGCCTACTTTGCCTGAAGGTACGATGGTCTGGCTTAAATTGTGGCTTTTGCCAAAATTAGTGTGCGCTTGTTTATTATTATTAAAATTATTATTTTTGTTGTTGCAGTCGCGGTTCCAGTGGTTGCCTTGACAAAATTTACAAGGCGAAGGTGGTTTAGAAATAGAAACTCGCCTTCTTTTATTTTTCACGACTTGAAATTTTTGTGTGCATTCCGAGTTCCAATGGACGCCGGAACAATATTTGCATGGCGATGGCGGTTTGTCAGAAGACTGTATTGGCGAATCTGCCTTTTTAATGGCAAATATCGAACCTTGAGGTTCTGCACTTTGTATGTCCCTGAGGGCTGTTGCATAAGTTTGAGCCTCATCAAGGTTTTTGGGGAGTTTAATTTGGACTTGGGCCTTCATGGAACTTGGAAGTGATTTTATGAAGGCGTCCGTTGTTAGCCGCTCAACTAGATTTTGTAACGTTTGTAACGGGTTTTCTTGAGCTTTGAATAAGAGAGATGTGGCAATGTGCTTTATTCTGTCAGCAAAAGCTTCCAGAGTTTCTGATGGATTTTGTTGCAAGCTCGTTATTTGCTGCAACAATACCACGGGCGTTTTTTCTCTTTTAAATCTGGCAATTAGACTTTCCGTTGCTAGTCGGTATGTTAAAACGACGTTATCATTTGTACACTGCGTTTTAAAAGTGTCAAAGAAAATTTTTGCCGCACCCGTTAATTTTAAAATTCCAGTTTGTCGGCTTCTGACCATGCCGAAATCGCACTATAATTATTAATTTGGTCTATGAAGGAATTTATGTCGCTATTATGGGAACCGTCGAAAACTGGTAAATTATTTATCATTTGCATGTTCCGGATGTTTATGGGATTTGGAGCGTTGCACTTGTTTAGAAGGTACGCGATTGCTTCATCAGCAGATTTTTGTTGGCCATCGATTGTGTAGGTAGACATGATTTTTGATAGTCTTTCTTTTAAAATTAACAAATTGCCACTTGTGGAAAGATTATGTTGTTTTAATTTTTGAATAATTTCGGCTCTTTTCATAAAATGAAGTCGAAATTTTAAAAATATGAAATATACAAATAGATGTAACAAAAAATAGCGGAAATAAAATATTTAAAAGTGTAAAACTAAAATGAATAATAATAAAAAATAATAGAAATTTATATCTTACCTTTTAATGAGAAATGGCTGGGTTTCGATAGCGCTGCCACCAATGTAATGGTTGTAGGAGGAGATGTTGGTTGTAGATGTTGATAGATAAATAACACCTCAATATCGGTATAAGATATATAATTGATATATATGTATATGACTGACTGCCAAGGACTGTATACTTTACACTACAAGAACTGAACAGACAGACTGACGTGGCTAAACGATATGTACAATTCAAGTGTGAGACTGTGAACAGAATATCTTTTTTTGACTCTGTCTCTCGTATATATATCCAACTGGCCTCTCCTCTCCTCTCTCTCGAGAGGAGCTCTTTCTCTCTGATGCGTGGTGGGGGTTCACTCGCTAGTGTGGATGAGTGGTGGAGGTTCACTACCCCTACAGATAGTATAATTAAATTTTTAAAAGAAAAGTTTATCTATTTATTTGGAAATTTAATGTTTATTGTTCAGTATTGCTGTAGTACTATCGCATGGTTGGAAACCTTCAATGGTGGAGCGAATAGTTAGCTGCCAATAAAATTTCATCTGCTAGAACACCACAATTTCACCACAGATACCTGCCTGGCCAGTATTACTCTTTCTGAAGAGTAATGAAGAGTAATGTATTTTGTAGAATATTCTGAAGGGAATTATTTCAATGAAATTATGGAACCATAAACGAAGAAATATAATAATTCTGTAATGTTTATTATTAAAAAAAATTCACAAAATTATTGTGTGCGGCCAATAATTACAATAAACAAGTACTTAAGGTATATATATAGAGAGAGAGCGAGAGGGAGAGGAGGGCAGTGGAGAAATAACATTAGTAAAACACTGAGAATAAATTTACATTGTAAATAAGACACTGCCCTGTGTATATATGTATATATATATAATATAATGTTTCTGCACAGCATCTTCATCGCTCCTCTGCAATACCAGCTACATCTTTCCCTCATCACTCTGTCTCTCGCCATGTGTGTGTGTGTGTGTGACTACACAGCCTGCTCTCTCATTTCCTTGTTTGCTTGTTTTACTCCGTACTCTAATACATATAATATC
>JAAEAF010010068.1:0-31817 GCA_011037195.1 Triatoma infestans
AAAAAAAAAAAAAAAAAATGAATATTACGTTATGTTCAGGAACTAAACAACTTAATTAGCATTATAGCAACTGTTCTCAAAATAAATTTGGTCCATGGAATGAGGGGATTTCAATTTATCATAATACAACAAGTCTAAATGAATGAATACCATATTCAGCGCTTGGATATAGGTCTTCATGAGTGAAACGTAGAAATACTGATAAATTGACAAAAGAGGAACCTTTCTAATTCTTATAGTATTTATCATCCATCTACTTTGAAACTTTTATTGGTTGAGGAAACACACGTACGCAAACTAGATTTTTCTCAAGAATGGTGGGAAAATTTTGGTGAAAAATTTTTCAAAATCAGCGAGTCCACGTTCAGAAAAAAATTAAATAGCAATGCAGGAGAGTCGAGAGCTCACAATCTGGCTTTAATGCCAGAATACACCTTCGTTGGAATGACAAGAATACTAGAATTACTGAGTATGGGGATGGGTCCGCAATGCTGGATAACATCTAGTATTTATTTTATCCGTCGTACTATGCATGTTTATAGTGTTCCTTGCCGGTTTCGGATTTTCTTCCACCAAGTTCGTATGAGATAGCTGATTTCAACTTCTCAAGTTCAAGTTGAAGTGAACATGAACTCTACATGAACTTGATGAATTAGCTTTGACGATGGATGCAAATCCGAAACCGGTCAAGAACACTATAAATATGCATACTACGACGGATAAAACACCCGATACTAGAATTACATTAGCCCAAGGAGAAAGAGCGTGGAGAGAGCATTGCTCCAAGTAAACTTCCGTTTCTCATACTTACTGGGACTGAAGATATCTTTCGTTTTTAATTCAAAAGTATGTACGGTAAAGTTATGTGTGAGCGGTAAATTAGAAAGGAAATATGAACTGAGTTAAAGACGGTTGTGTAATTTCTTTAAAAAAATACTGCATACTCAAAGAGGATAAAACAGGGCCTGATGAGTAGGTTGATCTGCCGCACTACATTTTTTTCCCCTTGAGAGCTTGAGTGGGTAAGCATTAAATTTTAGAAAGTCAGAGATATGGGTGCCACTCATTAAAAAAAGCACCTTCATAAAATGATTTTTCATGTATGATCATGAATTAATCAGAGACATTTTCCGTGGTAGCCTGCTTCATTTTGTGGTCATCGACCGGTTTCGGGCGTTCGCCCATCTTCAGGATTCGTTTTTTTCAGACGAGGTGTGCCAACACAGACGCGTATAGTAGACTAGTTTCCCCACTAACTCGTGGTAGTGTAACTCGTGATTTATGTGATAACTAGTTACTCTGTACGAGTCTGTGTTGGCACACTGTCTGAAAAACGCATCCTGAAGATGGCGAACGCCCGAAACCGGTCGATGACCACAAAATGAAGCAGGCTACCACGGAAAATGTCTCTGATGCTTTCCAGCTCTGCGGAACCAACCACCACAACAAATCATGAATTAAGCTTGACACTCCATCCAACACTAATAAAAAATGAATTATTTTAAAACGTACAGAAACTGAGAGATGAAAGGAAATGTGGACTACTTAAATAAATTCCTTTTGGAAAAAGAGAATAATGGAAATTGACTGTAATAATGGTGTTTAGACCAACAAAAAAACTAACAATACAACTTAATGAAGAATAAATAGGTCATACGACTCATTCTCGAAAGATCGAGATAAAAAGTAAGGAAATTAATTTAAGGGAAAACAAGCACTCCAAAAAAAAAAATAAAAAATGAAAAGAACCTAAGAATTACTGCAATGTAAAGAGCATAGCCTCCCCTAAGGGGAACATTCACATAATAAGGGTAAAATTTTGGATCCCTTTGTAAAAAACTGTGGGCTAGAAAAATGAAAAACTTTGTTTCTGTGCTTACAGGGACTGAAGATATCTTTCATCTTTAATTCATGAATGGAATCGTGAAGCACCATATTCGGACTAATTTGTATTTACTAACTTATCATGTGCCTAAAGTTTCAGAGAATCAAGCTGCTAAGAAAAATGAATTTTGATCCGACGTAATTATCTTATACTGGTTATTATCTTTAAATAAATATAATAGTTTTCCATAGACCCCTTGCTACTTTTGAGCAAATTATAAACCATCAACCAAAACATAATGGATTGATAGATGATTCTAATACAATAAATATAAAGCTCTAGATATTTTTACTATCCCAATATTAACAGATGCAGAGTTACCAAAAAATTTTGAGAACCGCTTATAACACACTGATTGGCAATTAGTAAATGGTAATAACCAATCATGATGATTAAATGATTGCACTTAACAAAGCAGAAACTAAAAGTACTTAAAGCACCAAACTGTAATATTAAAAAAAATAAAAAAATAATTGATATATATATATATATATGTATATATACAAACAGTTTCAGGCCAATGCATCTTAAAAAAAAAAAAATGAAGATTAATTATCCAGCCAACGAATAATATTATATAATAACATAATATTATTTATAATTTTATATATATATATAAATTACAACGAAATAAAGATAACAGTAACTAATTCAAAATAACAGTTACGAATTTTTTTTTTTATTATTAACAATATTTATATATTCATTTTATTATACTCCCGCATAATAATATTTCAGATGTAATTAACGGAATGTTTACTACTATTTGAAGACAAATAAAATTTTTATGTTATATTTCGTTTAGCAACTATTTCTTTTTTAAAAAAAGTTACAAATATTTCTACTAATCCATATACACTATTAATTTTTTTCCCCCATAATTCAGTTGAAAATTTACCTGAATATTTACAAATATTATAAATTTTACAAGGTACATCATACAAAACTAATGGCACATATGAGAGAATGCTATTGTATTAACAATTATTACAATAGCTTCAAGTACAAAAATACTATATTAAAAGTCTGGTAATGTTCCATTTATTTCTAATATGAAAATGCTTGGTTTTTAAAAACCTTCTTTATTTTTTTAAATTTTTATTGTTATTATTAATTTTTTTTTTTTTTGTTAGTCCATTAATGTTGTTAATTTGAAGACGCTGAACCATATGGATAAAAAAATTACTAGAAAGTAATAAAAAATATTTGACATTTATCTGAACTGTAGGAATGGCCAGTCAGATTTCTACATTTTAAATATATCTTCTAATCAAATAACAAAAAAAAAAATGATATATAAAAGTAAGAGTTAATTGCAGATTATTCTATCTTAAATGCTTTTTATACCAACTACACTCATAGTGTCATGACCAATTTTCTTTGATGCTAATGAAACAATCAATAATCGACCGTTTAAACGATAAAAGATCTCGCATATTATTTTTTTTGTTGTGTGTTTTCTATTAAGAAAAAATACACGAATTTTATTGTTTTTTTTACGTTTAAAGCAAGTACAATAAATTATAGCTTGATTTTAAAATCTCTACTATTCAGTCAGTCGACTACCAACTTTGTCCGGCACCTTCACAAGTTTTGGTAGCGACTAGTCTTCAATAACGAAATCGGAGCAGAGAAAGCATTTCATTTTTGGGTTGATATTTAAAAGGGGTATTATATTTGTGACAACACTAAGACATAATTCGCGCACGTTGATTTTTTTTTGTTCTAAGATGTAAACACTAAAACTTGATACTACACTGAATTCTGACATAAAATAAGATGATTGAATAAATCAAGATGTAAGTGGAAAAACACATCCTATTGAACACTTCTTTATAACAAGAGCCTACAAATTGTTTGATTATAAATCGAAATATTGACAAAACGCTAAGAAATCTTTATCATTTATAACGGTCTTAATTCAAATTTGAATAATAAGTACTCTTTTTTCCGATAATCATGTTTTTCAGCTTAGAGAACTCAGCACATCAAGTAATTGATGAAAGTATTTGGATTCAATACAATATAAAATTACAATTTAAATGCTGAACATTAATCGCATAAAACTTAATACAATCTATTACTTTTTTTTTCACGTTAATTATTGAAATATTTGTAAAAAATAATGTATCTCTAATTTATAATAAAAAATGTTATATGGAATTTCACATACTTGCTTGGCAATTTCAAACTACCTTATCATTTCCAAATATTTTTGCTTGTGTTTACTCAACATTTCTGTTACAGTTACCAATTTCTTTAACGTTACCTGTAAAAAAAAAAAAAAAAAAATATTCCAAAATATATTAGCAAATTACGACAATAAACCGGAAGAGCATATAGTTCTCATTTAAATTGTATAAAATGTATATAACTCACTTGTGATTTACTGAGTGCCTGAAGTTCTTTAAGATGTGACACACAAATATGATGTAACGTGCCTAGATCTCTTGCTGGATCACCTTTCCCTCTTTCACCTTCACTCTCTGGTTTCTCAGGTACGTTCTAAAAAAAAATAATTTAAAAACAATCTTAGAGCCATCTAAAGTAGTACATAATTTATTTGTATGCTGGAAAGAGTCTACTTGAAAAATAAATGATTATTTTCTAAGTAAGTAAGTAAATATTTTAACATCTAATTATTTTACTTTTTTAGCCCTTAAATTTTGGATATCATCAAGTAGCTGTTCTATTCATCAAAAATACTGATATTGGATTTTGAGTTGAAGAACTCATCAACTACATTTTTAATCTACTGCATCTACCGAAAATGATGTTGACACTGATTGGAACAGATGGTTATCAGAAGGAGCAAGTTCTGGCTACAAACTGGATAAGCAGCGCCCGCTTAGGGGCGGGCAACTCGGACGTTTGTACGAGGCGCCATTTTGGGTGTAAATGTGAGAAAAATATTGATGTGTTAAATATTCAATTAACAGAAAATTTCACATATCGATTTTTTCATCTGCTAAAAATTTGCAGTGCGTAACATATTTATATTGTTTATGTCTAAAAGCTAAAAGTATATACACTATTATTGAAAAATTAAGCAGCATTTGTAAAGAACGATGCTTGAACTTGTTTAACATGCATATACTTCTCTGAACAGAATAGCATTAGCAGAGCGCTGTTTAAGCTTGTATTTGAATATGCATAGACTTGCTTAAAAATATATATATTCTTAAGGGGCTTAAAGATTCATCACTTAGGCTTAGAGGAAGTATCTGACAGATTTCGACTTGTAATTCAGTTCACTAAGTTCCTCCTAATTGGACTTTTTCATCCTCATCAACTTATGCTAATAGTAAAGCAATATGATGCAATAAAATTTACAAATGCTTTATTACGATCTTAAGATTAGACTAATATAACAACAAATAAATATTTTTGTTTTTTTTTGTTTTTTAACCACCCCATATTTTTCAAAGAGATTTCTGAAGACCGTCACATATATATCTTAAAATTACATTTTAATTGAGTCCAACTTACGGATAATTGATCTAAGTAGACAACCATCCTTTCTTTATTTTTTAATATAAAAGGGTTCACCACTTCCATATATGGTTCTTTCCCACCAAATTCAACCAAATTAGCTAAATTTTGAAGACATTTAGCGACCATAATCAAAGAGCGAGAAGCCATTGGTGGAGCTGGTTCTAAAAATAAAAACATAGACTGTTGTGAATACATTATCATCAAATAAATAAATTAAATTTATTAACAAAAAAAAAGAAAGAAATCTACCTGATATGAGATTAAACTGTCTCGGATTAAGTATAGCTGGGCATAAAAGTCTTAAAAATATAAATCCACTAACAACCCTAGTTCTAACAAATCTTTCATGAGGCCATTTGCCCATGACCGATTTTTGAAGACAACCACATATATATCTTAAAGTTCTGAAAATAAAAATATTTTATGAAACTTTGGCAATTGTTAAAAATATAAAACTCAGAAATACTTTAAAAGTAGGGAATAAGACAGTATATATATTTGACTTTTCCGAGTACACTGGGACAAGATATTAACCTGAGAAAGTATTAACAACTAATTTAAGTAATTTAATTAAATTCAACTTTCCTAGAATGAGCATCAGGCAGGGAAATATAAATATATATATATATTTGAACGAAAAAACAAAAAAGATTATATGAAAAAATAATGGTATGGTGGTTAGGTGAGCAGTGCAAGAAAACTCTCGAGATTTCCTCAGTGATAACTTGTTCATTTTGTCTTCATCGACCGATTTCTTCAGAATGTCATATTAAACCATGTGTTATAGCAGACTTGCAGAGGGCAAAATCAGTTCACACATTCTTGAAATATGTTTGATTAACCCAGACCCGGAATTAGGATGAAGTTAATTTTTTTTTTTTTTTTTAGGGGCAAGTGTGCCTGGGAGCAATTGTTTGTCTATGGGACAAATAGATTCAACAAGTTCTCAACATCAACTACCCTGAGGGACCCATGAGGAAACTAAGTAAGAGTTGCATGGCATATATTTTCTTTTAGATTAGGTTTGGGATACTAAGACTTCTGCAGAATTGTCTATTCTATTACAATGAATCCCTTAAAAAAACATTAATTACAGAACTCAATAAATGGCAAACATACTTAGGACAAGCTTCTGCAGACATGAATATAGATAAAGTAACTTCGTCAAGTACTTGTAATAGGAATTCAGCGTTGGCACAAGCATCATCAGGCGTTTCCATTTTATTAGGGTTCAACTGTAACAAACAAACAATAAATTAAGTCACATTCAAATTTCAAATAATTTATACATTATAAAAATTTAAAATCTAACGATTATAGTTTTGCCATAATAGCATGTTCTTCATCAATTTTGAAGTTTTTGTCGAGTCTATTTGTTTGTTTGCACTAAAATCAGAAAATAGTTTTATAAAATTGGGCACTTTAATAATTACATGGTTGTGATTGGCTCATTTCCTTTCAGTTCACATTGAATAGGCGTTTTTAGGGGAGCATAATTTTGCTCGTTTTGATTCAAGTATTCTTCTGACGAATACTGTGAAGAAAAAATAACCTAATAATAGACACACTATGAACTATGGTGCTGAATATAGAAAACGTATGCGTGTACCTTATAATGGATGTGTTAGGTGGAGAGAATTTAGGTCTGGTTCGATGATATAAGAATAAGACTTGGTTAACACTGGTTAACTAATATATAATTAAGTGATACAGTCTGCCTGGACTTTACAATAGAGAAATGTTACACAAACACAAACACAAACCTATCACTTTTAATTCGAAATATTTTTCTGGACAAATTGTTTCCGGAGTGTGTTAAGATTAGATTTCAAGTATAGTTTTGGACAGATCGAGACGCTGATCAATATGTAATAGAAATATGAAATAGTAGGATCGATTGTAATTATATTTACAGAAAATTAACAAAATTTTATACTATTTTTTTTAATTCCTTTTTAAAATGGACATTATTTTCATGGGATGGCAAGTTTGTTTTCTAGGTGTAAAAACATACATGTAAGTAGCAACTCAGAAATTAAACTTTAGGAGCTGATTCACACTACCTCAAACTTGTGATAGGATACAGGCCCCATAAACCTTCTGTATTTTTAGTGGATGAATGCCATTACTGTTAATCAAACATCTTTGATTTTTTTACAATTAGCATGCAATCTAATTCGTCGTCTTGCCCATTACTCCCGCAAGCACTGTTTTTTTTTTTTCAGTTTTTATAAAAAAAAAATTCAGAACAAGTTATCTATTATCCATATACTATTATCATTTTATTGATTTTACTATTGTTAAAGGATTTTTAATGATTTTATTATTTTCTATTATTTTGCTATTTCAATTATAGCGTAGAGTTTAAAGTAAAAAGATATAACAGTAAATGTTTTTCTGTTCAAAAGCCAAGTTTGTAATTAAAACTTTTTTTTTTCGTCGCTACTAAGATTATGCTTTTATTGATAACAACTATAAATGTAGGCATCTTGGGAATATAAATTTGAAAAACAATTGAATTACACCATCTTCGTCATTGAGAATCTAAATCCAGTGAACTTAATGTACGTTTATAGACTTACACTAACTTAAACTTTAAATTATGTTTGAATTGGTATAGTTTTTTTTTTTTATAAATAAATGAATTGTTTCATACAATAAAATTAACCATCGCCGACGGTTTTTACTGCCTGTAAACCTATAAATATTTATACTAACCTCACAAGACTGTTTTGCTTCAATAAGTTTATAAACAATATCTTGTACTGCTGACTGTAGAAACCCATGACATACAGATTTCATGTATAAATCCATTAAAGTAGTTGTTAATGAAGCCGCACGAAATAATGTTGATGTTTCCTCTTCTTTTTCAATTTCAGCATCGTTTAAAGATTTTAATAAATCTGCTTCCTTTTTTTCATGTCTACAAAAAATCAGTAGATTCCATTTTAATGCAAGTGCATAATTAAATTATCCTATATAAAATTGCAAATGTATCTTACCTAAATATTCTTAAAAGAGATGTAGCTAAGGGCATTCTATCCAAATGGCAAATATCAGATAAAGCCCGTACAACTTCTAACGAAGGGTCCAATATTAACTGTTGCATTGGTGAATATTCTTCTTGAGGCATTATTAAATCATGTAAATATCTAGTGCGTAATCTTAATGATCCCCATTCACCAATCGGGGTTATACCAGATAACTGATACCAATCTTCGATCTATTTAAACAATGAATTTTATCATTTTTTAAGAGATGAAAGAAAAATTTGTTGGCTTATCGACCAATTAAAGGTTAAAAAAAAAGAAAGTAATTTTTAATTGTTTTTAATAATTAAAAAGTTCGACGTTTCGGCAATCTTTGTTTGCCTTCTTCAGGAACAATACAAAAAAAGAAAAATTATAACACAAAATAAAAACAATACATAAGTGTGATTACTGTGCAGCTGCTAAGTCTGTAATAAAGACTAGTCCCACAGTAATCACACTTACATATGTATTGTTTTTATTTTGTGTTATAATTTTTCTTTTTTTGTACTGTTCCCGAAAAAGGCAAACAAAGTTTGCCGAAAAGTCGAACTTTTTAATGATTAAAAACAATTAACAATCACTTACTTTTTTTCTTTTTTTTACCTTGAATTGGTCTATAAGCTAACAAATTTTTGTTTCATCTTACAACTAACGGCCAACAAAGAAAATCATCTGACAATCATTTTTTAATATACAACTTTATAGGGTTTTCCCAAGTTTAAATTACTTACTTCATCACCATTAGTAAGACTAGACAATTCCACAGTTACTTCTGCCACTTCAGTATCTTTTGAACGTTTTCCTTTATTATACAGAGTAATGGTAAATGATAATACATCTGGGGGAACATCACTGAAAACGTTTATTAACGTTTATTGAATTTATTAGAATAAGACAGAATAATTTCATTGATTTGTTTATGTTGACCTTACTCTAAAGTAAATTCCTCATCCCAAACAGGATCAGATCCACTTTTTACTTTCGTTCTGGCTACCTTTACCTGATTTAAAGAAATTATACAAAATGGATTTGGTACAAGCTTAAAAGGTAGCCTAAAACAATAAATATAACATGTTGGTTTGGGCTATAAACATATTATTTGATAACAATTATTTTTTGTTTTGCGTCTTATTTATATACCTATGAGCATCAAGTATGTGCAACTGAAGACATCTTAATTCTCTAAGTCTTTGAACCTTTGGAGATCTAGTCATTTGGGTGACACAAAGTGGTTTAATTGCAGCAATCCAATCCTAAACATATAAATTCCTAAATAATTCCCGAAAAGATAGATAAAATTATCGCACCAATATTTTTTAATCTGTTCAGTGTTTAAATAATGATGCTAATCCTGAGATTTGGGCATATTATAGAGAATTTAAATATATTTATGTTTCCTTATTTCAGAATGTATAGGGTTTATTATTTTATAAATTATTATTATAACTATAATTTATTATTCTATTATGTCGTTCTACTGACGTTTGAAATCGTTTCTATTGAAGTTTATAGAAAGAAACTTTCCAAAAATTATTAAATAAGATAGACTAATCTAAAGAGTAACTACAATAAAGTTAAATAACGTTAATTGCTCCGACTGGATGCGAATTTTTTTCAGATGACAATGCCGATTAGTGAACGAAATCCTTCGAATTGACAGAGAATCCGTTGCAGCACACATTCACCCATGATCTGTGCTCCTCAATGCAATCGGTGAGGTGCGCTTTATTGGAGCACTCTTAAAAGCCCTTCTTTACTTCCCAGAAATCTGCCGGAGCAATTGGCGGAAGATTGGGAAAGCATTTCTAAACAGAAAGACTGCTGGCTACTATCTTACAAAATCTATGAATTGAATTTCAAAATGAAGTGCTAAACAATGTAACCAATTGGATTCACTGAAATATTAAATTACATTTTTTATCAATTATTAAAAAATACAAAAATACTAAGAATATTTTACCTGAACGGAATCAACGGAATTGGCAGAAAGATAAGTGGTTGTGGCAAGACATGGAAGAGCTCGTTCTACCAATTGAAAACAATTAGGACGTTCAAAAACGCTATCATGAACTTGGTATAAATAAGCACAACTAAGATCTATTAAACCTTTTGGTTTTGTTCGCTGTAATGGACAAAATTTTTATTAACAGGTTGGAAAAAGAAAAGTTACAAGTCATTAGGAGATATTTTCTATTATTAGGAAAAATACCTTAGGATTATCATAGAAACATAAATGGGTATCTGTTCCATCCACTATTAGCACAAAATACATGGATTTCCATTTTTTATTCTTTTCACTTTTTTTGCTTAAATAGCCTTGCATCTTCATACCTAAATGGAATAATAAAAGAGTGCAAGCATAAGACAGCTGAAATTTATATCAAAATCAAAAATCTCGTTACAAATTACAAAAAAAAAAAACGTTTATACGAGGCATTATTCAGACAAAATTTATTATTAAAAGTTTAACATTTTTTTATAATATTGACCCTACTGACTGAAAGTTGAAAGCTTAATTTCTACTTTGTAAATATAAAATATATCATTGAAATCATGTTCAAGAATTTTCAAAAATCTTAAGGAACGCAATTTATCATTTTGATTAAACTGTTTTTATTTTCTAAAACTTTCACAATTGTCTTAAGAAGCACTAAAACCAGAGCCATCATGTAATGTTACTAAATTATGTTGTACAAGGCATGTAAAAATTAGAGTTTTTGAAGAATATATATATATTTATCAATATATATGTTTAAATCTCTCATTATTTAATTAATGTTTTATTCATTTCTTTGTTTTTAGATAAGTTGTTTTTGTTATTAAATTGTAATTTTAAGGAGATAAGTTAATATATTTTAAGAACATAATAAATTTAGATATTTATAATTAAATATATGTTTTTAGTTTTTAATCTGGGTAGAAAAAATGTCAACATGGTTATGGGTTATTACCCATCAAACATTTTCAAAGCACTAATTACTGTTTACGGATTCGATATCTAACTCTTCCTAGACATACAAGACTATGAAAAGGGGGTTCAAATTAAGATTATTTATTTATTCATGATTATTTTTTTGTCTATATAAAGTCTTCTCATTAATAATCAGTGATTAATAATTCTAATACTAATTATGGATACTAATATTCCATATAGTCCAGACTTACTTTTCGCAACATATAAACAAACATTACTAAATCGACATTACCTTAGAATAATTTAGAATATATTGAATTTTATGAGATTGGAAGCTGCATCAATGTTAGTCAATATCCACATATATTTTTCATAGCTACGGACGAAATTCTGTCGAAATAATTGAACGAAGACATACTTCATTTCTGAAGTTCATAAGTCTTATTAAAGTTTCTAAAGTTAGAAACATAATAAGGGCATAGTATATCGAAATCTTAAATAGGTGCCATGCCGAATAAGAAATTACCAAACTATATGATTTCTGAACCTTAAAATCAAAACATGGAGCCACCAAATCAGAATCTATTAAAAATTAGTGAAGATAAAAACAAAAATACCACTCAAACACACACGAGTTTCTTTGAGTAAATGTTTCTACTTCCAAATAGCTAATTTTCATCAAACTCATGAGAAACTAAACTCATGGGAGTTGGGGACTGGTCTAAGTGTTTGTAGAGTTAAACTAGGATAGACTAAAAAGAACACCATCTATATACCTTTAATTTTTTTCAATCCAACTTGTTCACGACATTCTCTTAAAGTTGCATAAATTTTCTCAGCATGCTGAACTTCCTTTGATTTAACTGGTCCATCCACGTCAGACATAGCCTTCAAATTAAATAAATAAATTAACAAAACTTAAAGCCAAGAGATTTAGAATCCAGCATATAATTTTAATATGCTTATAAAATTTCAAAAAAAAAAATACAAAAATAAATATTACTCACCCTACATACTGGTTGTATCAAAGTATGCCCTTCTACAATTTGTTCCTTTCGATAACGATTAATAACAGCATCCAAACATTCAAATGTTCGACCACCCATTAAATATCTAACACCTTTTTTCTCTATTCTAAACCTTTGTATCTGATTGTTTATATGAAAAAATAATGAATAGTCACCGGGGGAATTGTCACTAGGCCTAACTAGAAAACTACCTGGGCCACCTAAAAATTAAATTTTCAAAATATAATATTATAATATGAAAAAAGGCTTTTCATAAATAATAATTAAAGAAATATAAAAATCTTAATTTACATTTTACAAGCATATCAACAGCTTCACTTTTAGTAACATTTGGATGAAACCAATTAAATACTGTATTTGGATCAATATTTTCATCCAGGTCTTCAACTAAATCGCGAAAAATCATTCCTTGTTCGCCTGTCCTGTGTGCTGTTACCCATAGCCAACCTTCTCCCATATCGTTGTGAACAAAGAATATATCACCTTTTTGAAAGCTTAAAAAAAAAAATTAAATCAAATTTCGCAATTGTATCAATAAGTCCTCTTATAGCAAAAAAAAAAATTAATTGATAAAATCTTATACCGAATAAATTACCTTAATTCATCTGTATCTGGCATTTTAGTATATGGTAAAATTGCAACAATTCTTTTCTTATCATTTACTGGTTCAGGAGGTGGAACTGGATGTACTAGACGTTCTCTTTTTAATAAATCGGAACAGTTGGTATAATAGCTAATTAAATCGGATAATGAATAGAATTGTCTACCACCAATATAAAAATCTCCACAAACAGCCGTAATTCTGAAACACATCAACAAATAAAATAGATTTGACTTAATATTACTGCTATGTTTATTATTATTATTATTTTCTTTTTATTTCGAATAGTCCTTTGTGGTGCCTCTTCCAATAATCCTTAGGGATCGGTCCATATAAGCTCCTTAATATTTTGTCTTGCAAAAATAAGGATTCTGGACTCTGTCCCTATTGCAGCGCCACATATTAAGTCCGGTTGAATAAGGCTTTTATATATATACATAATCATATTTTTATTATTTATAACTTATCAAATTATTAAAAAGCTTGATCGAAATCGAATTTTTCTACAATGAAGCTGTTCAGGGCCTACACTGTCCCAGTTAACCGGAATCCACAGCTGAGCCTAAAGAAAACCGCACTCTTAATTACAACTGACGAGAAATCGATGATTCATTCATACCTGAAATGATTAATGCCAGTTTTTCCAAGGTAGGATAATACATATGAACCTGGTTTTCGATCACTCTCTCTAACTAGATAACTACCCATCTTTGATGCTTGCCACAATCTTTCCTCTGCAGTGTAACGATCCAATCTCCCATGATACCATCTAAAAAAAAAAAAAAAAAAATCAGTAATATTCACAGTATAAAGACTTGAAATGTCAATGTAGTAACTACTTAGGTTATTTACCACTAAATATTTAAAAAAAAATGAAGTTCAACTGGATAATGTTCATTATCTAAAGAACTGAAATTCGAAGTACCTTACACATAAGAAGTTAGGCCGAAAGTGAAAAGCCTTGAAAATACAAGATACATCAATATCAAACACTTATACTAAAAAACAATGTATATGCCATTAATGGAGAGCTTCCTGGGGAATTACTTTTCGAAAATAAAAGATATTATTTTAATAAAAAGAGTAGGCACATCTTAAAAATTATGTTCTAAATGTAATTATTTTGCATAAAAAAGCTTGTGAATGCTTTTTATTCACTAATAAATCGCTGCAGTTTAATCTGAAATCACACTTACAAATGATTGTAAAATATGTTAACATTTATATATAAACATACTTCAATCCAAATAAACCATACTATATTATTGCCTAGCCTGATAAAGAAAATTCACACAAGATGAAGAACCTTATAAGGCTTAAAATTGGCTAGCACTAAAATAGGACTTCTATACATTCTTTGAGATGCTGAAAATTCAGAACTAATTCACTACAACTTATCATATTAAAAAAGGAAAGAAAAGCAATATATCTTTTTAAGTTTTACCTTTCACAACCTACAACTTTCCGTTCATTTACTACCGAAATATATATAAGAATATATTTCTGTAATTATGAATCATAATTCAATCAAATCGGGCTAATACTTCTTTTTTGTAAATAATAAAAGGAACAAAGTAAGAAAATTAATAATTATTAACTCCCAATGAAACATGTGTAACACTCCATTCAAATTTTTATAATTGTGAATTTTGTCACTTCATGTGTATTTTTTCATTATTAAATTAAAGCTTCAAAATCTTTATAACAGAAGTAAGTTATGCAGATATAAAAAAAAATCTTGCAATAAATAAAGGCAATGAATGAAATAAAAGTACTAAAGGCAACTTAATACGCTGATGTCAGAAGGCATTTAATATATTTTACCCGTGACATATTAATGCGTATTAGACTTCAAAATTAAAAAATGTAAGTAAGATAAGGGTTATTAACATAATATAATGATAACTATTATATGCGATTAAATGAAAATAGCTGAAATGCACTTTATAATAAAGCTCATAGTTCTTATTATTTCCTACCAATTTTGTATAAACAGAAATTTCTAATATTTAAAAAATTTTCTTACTGAGATTCTGGAGGAGCATTTGGAATTGTTTCATTTCCACCTATTTCCTCTTGGTCGGCCATAAAAGGGTCAAAATCATCTGCAATACCACCATCGTGCCCTTCCTCACTCCCCGTGCTTGGAGATCCGTGTAGTTTTTCTTTAGGCATTATAATACCAGTTCCACACCCACCTCTAATGAACTCAGCCATATTCATAGCTGAAAATAATTATCACATACCCATGGTTAAGTAAATGGTTATGCTAATAATGACAAACACAACTCGACTTGGCGACGTCCTCTGCACAGGTCACACAACATCAAAATGAATGATTACTTTCTACAAACTTCCAATAGATGGCTCCCGAATCAAAACAGTGCAACCATTAGGTGAGAATGTAAAATTATTTCCAATTTAGTTCAGAATAATATATGAGGATAAAATGTTAAATATATTTCTACATATATTAAAATATTTGCAACTTGATTTATACATTGTTGAAAAACGCGCCCCCTTACTTTAAAGTATTAGTTGCTCATATCTCGTTACTATCTGCAGAACTAGCAGATTGGTTTCCTCTCCTTCATGTCTAATTTATGATTCTCCGAAATGCTTTTTTTCAAATTCTGTCTTTTTACGCAATCAGCATCCCTAAACTTGATACTTCCATTTGGCTTTAGCAATCTTTCACTTTTGCAGATTTTCCGATTAAATTCATGCTTTCATAGCAGGTATGTATCTGTTTCTTTATCAATCGGAAAAAGTATACATCTTTTTCCTTGTTGTGGTGGTTGGTTCCGCAGAGCTGGAAAGCATCAGAGACATTTTCCGTGGTAGCCTGCTTCATTTTGTGGTCATCGACCGGTTCGGGCGTTCGCCCATCTTCAGGATGCGTTTGTCGGGCAGTTTGATAACACAGAGCGAATTCATTTTATACACTCAATGTCTGACAAACGCATCCTGAAGATGGGCGAACTCCCGAAACCGGTTGGTGTCCACAAAATGAAGCAAGCTACCACGGAAAATACCTCTGATGATCTTTTACCTTGTTTCATCTCTGAAATGATCATTGCTATTTTTTCCACATATTCCATACAGCTACTTAAATGTTGGATTTCGCTAATGAATCATTATAGCCATCTGCCTATCCTCCTTATTTTTTCAGGCCAAGCCTTTTTCCAAAGGGATGTTTAACTCTTGATTGGTGCCATATGACCTATATTCTGAGAAAATTTGACCAAAAAATGGATGTATGTTGAAGGACATGGTCTGGGAACGTGAGATGAAATATGCCCATTGATAACCTAAGAAAAAAGATCCAAAGCTAATCCATAGAATTACAGATGCGTTTATTAATTGCTTTGTAAAAACTCTCTTTTAAATATAAAAGAATCGCTTAGTAGTACAGGCTGAAAATTCGTCTTTTGTGACTCTTGAAAGTTAGGTTGTTTTGATAATCTTTGTTCCTTACATCTTTCGCTGACGAATCTTATTTATTTATTTGTTTTTTACTGACTAGTTAAACTTCTTTAGACTACTCTGTCTTCTATTCCAAACGTTTTTTATAGCAAATAAATAAAAACCGCAGGACTAATAAAATCTACAAGTTGCAAAATGAACAATTGTATTATGGTTACCTCATATTTTAATAATCGCATGGTCAAATTATGAATATTTTGGTATTCGCCTTGGTTATTACTTATTACAGTCAAAGTTCCGGAGTCATGGCAGATGACGTTTTACATAACCACAGTTGATTGTTCTTCCTATATATGTATATATGTCGGTTTCTAATATGTCTATTCAAGCCGTACAATCTATTAGCTGTTATTGATTACCTATTTCTTTTACGACACCTTATTGTCAGCTTTCAGAAATGTGGCGAGGTAAACAAACTGTTTTTCTCTTTCAAAATAACTACCAACTCTCTCCAAAAAATTAATTTAGAGATATTAGTGAAAATTCTCAATCCTTTTCTTTAATGTTTTATTTCCTAGGGATTCTAGTCATCTTCAGGGAACAACGGAATATAGCAGAACATGACATATACAATTCTTTATATGTATGCTATTATACAAATAATATATACAAATCAGATTTATATCTACAGGGTGTCTCATGACTCGAGTCCACATAGCTTAAGAGTGTATTATTATAGTCATTTGAGTCAAAAATGTCTAATAAACATAGGTCCGAAAATGCTTCCTAGTTGAACTACAGCTGCTATTGAAAGTTGGACAGGTGAAATTAATAAAAAGAAACTGTTTTTAAATTGATTTTTATTTAGCAAGTTTATTGTTACAAATTCTGTTCAAAATTATCTCTTCCAGCTGCAATACAAAGAGAAGCCCTGCGTAAAAGTGATCTAACAGCACGCTCTAAGATGTTAGGAGAATTTCTTGTTTGCTGCAGCATTCTTAATTTTGGTAATGAATTGATCTCTAATTAGTTTTTCTGCATACGCTACTTGGTGTTGTTTATCTTTAGAAGCAACCTACCCTGAAGAAACCTATTGTAATATGGGGGAAACGACGGTTTACAGCAAACCACTGAAACGATCTCAACGTAAGTCCTAAGTGTTTTCAAAATCCATTTTTTCAGAAAAACGTTACAAATAAAAGTGATGGATACAATATTTGTATACACAGATACAAATATCTGTGCAATTAGCGTACCAAGTTAGGGAAATTCTTAGTCTTTTTCGAGAATTCTAAAAAACTCAAACATTTTTGCATAAAGTCGCACTCTCGGTTAACTAATTATCTTCAAATTTGAAATTCTACCCATACCTCTAATGAATATTGTTGAATAGCAACACATTGCTTAATTGAGGCTATTTTCAAACAGCATAGTGACGTCATCATCTCATTTTCAAACAGTCTCATAGTGACGCTTCGATTCTATCTGCAAGCATTGATTTATAAAATCTCTATCCTATTCCTAGACAACTACTGGCTACCGGTGCAGTTGTAAATATTAGTTTAGACAATGAGGATGAATGTTTGTTTGATAGTGCAGCATGCCGAATTTTATTTGTTATGGACAGTAAAGAATATTCAATAAACTGTGTGAACCAGAATAGGAAAAAAATTGCGACAATATCACAATCTTCTCTCAACTTCCATGTAACTTGATGCGCTACAAAACAGAATAAAATCTGTAAGTTTATAAAAAAAGTAATGAATAAAAAATGGATTTTCATTTGTTTAAACTATCCTCTCTATGTCATCATATAAAAAAAGAAGCTATAAATTTTGGTATTTACCGCGAGTTGAAACGATTTAAAGGAAATCGCCACTTAAAAGTTTACGTCGACGCGGTGCTAACATCGATTTACTACAGCGCTCTATGAATCTTTACTCTGTGCGCGTCCATTTGAAAACAGAAATAAATCCAGCATCGCTGCTTGCCTCTAGACTCGACGCTCCACTATATTTGTACCCTTAGGGTGAAAACATAGTGGAGCGGCGAGCAAGGTCCCGATAATAGCGAAAAGCAAAGCGTCGAAAGCAACACAATATGAAATATGGGACAGTGCAGAGTGAGGAGCCGAGCGAAGATCGAGCAACGCGACCAAGAGGGAGTAGAGCATGTAACGCGTTGTGACATGTTTGATTTCTTCGCTCACATCGCGCTCTTAATTTTCAAACATCAAAATGGATATTGATCATTCATCGGTGTTGTTTTTTTAAAAAAACCTCTGTGGGACCAAAAGGATCCTTATCATCACAACCGATTTGTATGGATAAGGAATGGGACGATGTTGCCAAAGAAATGAATACAACAATTAAGTAGTAAACGTTTTTATTTATGTACATAATATTTTCGAGGGCACAATACGTAGTTAATGGAAAATTCAGGTTATTTTTACCACATTTAGTTATGCTACTACTTCCTTAATTCTATCTTTCATCTAAATACTTAGCCAAATTATATTATTAATAATGTAAAGGTCTCCAAACCTACTGGCGCTAGTGTATTTTTACACAATTTTAGAAACTCTTCAATAAATGGCAATAAACTAATCATATTCTGTTTCTACAAACATATGTTTTGAAAACATGCCGAAAGAAAAAGCGCTATTAGTTGATCTATTGTTTGTGCTCTTTCATTCTGAGGTGGTGAAGGAGCTGAGGGAATATGTAATATTTCTTCATTGTCGAAGCCTTCCATGTCTACTACAAGGTTGTGGATAACACTCATGCATTTAATAATTTTGTCACCCAAGACCGGTGACGTTTCGATGGGTTTCTATAGTAAACGGAACTTGGCGTTTATTATGCCAAATGCACATTCTACAACGTCTGGCACGCGAAAGTCTCTTATTGAAATATTCTTGTTCAAGAGTTAAATTTCTTCCTTTGTAAGATTTCAACAAATTGTTAAGCAGCGGGTAAGCTTCATCTGCTATGAACATGTAGGGTGCAGAAATATCTGTTGTAAGTAACACGGTATCTTGAGGAATCTGCAGTCGTCCTGATTCCAGCAAAAAAAACAAAAAAAACGAAGAATGGCGAAATGTTCCTCCATCGCTCTGTTTTCCGTATCCACCAACTTCAATGCATATGAACTTGTAATTCATATCAACCACAGCTTGCAAAACTATAGAAAAAAAAATGTTTATAACTATAAAACATAGTCCCAAATTGTATGCGAAAATGTTTGGTATCAATAGCAACAAGGCAAAGAGGAGAATTCCATTTTTCATAAAACTGATTAGCTATCTCCTTAAACATTGCTTCCGTTGGAACTGGTATGTGAATAGGCAGGGGCGGCTTAACCTATAGTGCAGGGTGTGCAATGCACACGGGCGCCGCCGTCTCAGGGGGCGCCGCGGCGCTCCCTGAGACAGCTAAGAGCATCGTCTTGGACCATCATGGTACAACAATGATATGACAGAAGCGGCCAGCCAGCGCGGTGGCGGCAGTTATCAAACGCGAGCGCCCTATGGGCGGCTTCTTTTTCGAATATGAAAAAACTTTCTTGTTACGACGGCAAAGTTAATAGTTATAGCCGCGGGGGGGTCAGGCCTAGGGGGCGCCAGGGTTTCATTGCACACGGGCGCTACACGAGCTAGAGCCGCCCCTGTGAATAGGGTATAAAGCATCCCAAATAGCGTCAACCGTTTCATGTACAATCGAAGAGACCGTAGAGGCACCCCCCCATCCGAAAAGTGAAACTAAGATGTTTGAATGATGCCCCTGTAGCCAGATACCTGGAACAAATGTTGGTTTTGTATTTTAAAGAGTCAAAAATAGTTGCGTTAAGTTACTGTTTTTGTTCACATATCGATAAATTATACCTAACGCTTTTGTGGGCTTGAATTTTCGAAAAATCGGGATATTTATCAAAGTATCGATTTGGGTTTTATTTTACGTGTCCTATTATTTTTTGTTTGCTAGAGTTCTGGATTGTGGGGTTCCATTTTAAAAATTAGCTGCCGGCCATGCTGCATGACTGAATCTTTTATTGCTTTTCAGGAATCGTTGTGAGATCTAAATGGAAATCGTTGCGGGATACATACCGCAACGAACTGCAAAAAATGCCGAAACCACATTCTGGCGACGATTGGTCTCAGGCTGGATGGAAATATTTTGAAACCCTGTCTTTTTTAAAACTGCAAGTCAGTTTGTGGTTCGATCAGCGGGTGGAAATTTACCTGGTACCGAAACGCTAAGAAACTCACCTGAAGTCAATAGAGAGAGTGAAGAATCAATGCCTCTTTCAGATATCCAAAATTTGGGATCACAAGCGAAAATGAGAATAGTGTATTCACATCGGCACAAACAAAACGTAAACGACCGAGTGATGAAATCGGTGCTGCACTTATTAGACTGGAGGAAAAGGAAATTGTTGGAAAAGAGTACGACTCAAGCTTCAACGCATCCAGAGCCCGTTGACGACAATGTATTTTTTTTCAATAGCCTACTTCCTTTTGTAAAATCACTCTCACGCCGGATAAGCTGTTGTGCAGAATGCAAATTCAGGAACTAGCGTACAGCTTCATCACCAAACATTCGCTCCACAGTTTGGTCCATTGGAACAAGCATATCAAGTACAACACGAATCATTTTCACGACCTACTGCTTCTCGAACCTGTGATCAGAACGAATTCTCCAATCCTCCTTAATGGAGTTAACATTAAATTCGTTCAATTCTTGATTAACAAGACTTCAACACTGGTTAATAAGTAATCAAATGTGAAATAGACACTCGAAAATACGAATGAAACTTGTCAGGATGCTCCCGAAGTTGTTGGTACAAATGATGGAATTCACCATGTTCATGTCTAGTCCTGTTTATATCATGAACTGCAGCTCCTGGTTCTAAACTGCTTTAAATACCACATTTTCAAGGAAGAATTTTTGTATAGAAATAATTCCTCCATCTCGTCTCGTCGAAAGAGGAAACGCGACTAAACTCCTCACCATGTGTATGCAACTCTGTGTTCGCCGCTCTCTTCCTTTTGAAGCCACTATCATCGCCGCTTTGCTCGCAGCTCCACTATGTTTGTCGCTTGACCAGCTACTTCAGTTGTTTAATTTCGAGTTCTAGGATACAGAAGTAATGGCAGAACTACAAGCAAGTACGAATAGCCAGAGGAGTAGCTCTTTGCTAGCCAGTGGTCAACATCCAAACCAACACAATAAAATAAAAAAAGCAAAGTCGAAACGAAGTAATGAACAGCTCTAACCATGGAAATAGAGGACAAATATTTGTATTGAAGTGGTACTTAAGAGGGAAGCTTAACGCTACTGTCTCTCAGAACTCCCATAAAAAACAGTTTTCAAGTAAAAGTTATAGGCAGACCTCAATCTTTCTAAAAATATAATATTCAATGGGAGGGAAAGGAATAGCTAAGCGGTTAGCATACTGTACTCCCACGCGGAGGACCCGGGTTCGAATCCAGCAGTGCTACCCTTAGTTTTTTTCTAAGTCCGGAGGCCGGCATTGCAATGAGAAGGTTCCGGGCGCTAATGACCCCATAGATGTTGACGCGCCTTAAATAAAATAAAATTTTATTCAATGGGTTCACTAGTCCGAGATGTTCACTGATATCTCTGAAATAACAAAAAAAAATGAGCATTAACAAATATAAACAGTGAGAAATTAAAATATTGGATATGGGTTATAGGTTCGGTTTTGCCCAATAGTTCGTCAAGTAATATAAACGCCGTTAAATAAAAACAAGCATTATTATTTTACAATTATTTTAATCATAAAACAATATATATTACAAATAAATGAATAAATAACTATTCGTTTATTAAGAAAAAAATGATGTCTAATAAAGTTCACTAACATTTGTAGAACACAGGACGTTTTTACTGCCAAATCGATACAAATAAAGGTTAAAAGAATATGTATATTCTGATTTTTCTAAAATTATAAGTGATGCAAATAAAATCACAATTATTTGTCAAATTATTGAATTTTCTCCCAAATTATCTTATTTGATTTTTCAAATTCTATGTAGTAATCGTTAAACGAAGAAAATTTTAATTAGCTTTAATAGCTGAAATAAAGTTCTTAACTTGGGACATTTATAGAAAATATAAAGAACACTTGAATTACACAGAGGTAAATTTCATTTATTTTTGGATATTCATTCTAATTTAAAATATATTATATAAGTGCACGGTTTACATTTTTTTCATTAAAAATCATTTCTTAAAATTAATTAAATTAGAACATAAAATTTAAGCTTTAAAATTTAATTCCTCTTCTTTCTCATGTTTAACTTTCTTTTTCTTTCTTATGGGCCTCTACCAGACTAGGAATCCTCTACCAATATTCATTTTAATTATCACATCTTTACTCTTATTTCATTGGCGTTTTTTTATTTCAAACATCTCAATCTTCAGGAAAGTTTCATTCATTACCTCCAATATATTTTGTTAGGCCAGGCGAACACCTGCACTAGATTACTTCCCTTGGTCACCTATGATTCCCCATTAACTTTTAAGAGCCAGGTTAAGGGAAAGGCAATCCAGATACTTTTCTGCTCCAGTTCCGTTACTTGTTTAAAATCGAAGGAGATTTACAACCGAACTTTCACTGCGTTATTATTTGATATTGATATTTTATTTTATTGCCAGAAAAAAAAGCTACTTCCTTATTGACAAGATCAAGTTACAATATAATTTGAATTCACAAAATTGTCAAGACTAAAACTTAATTTTAAAATATTCATGTATCTCATACAGCGGGTGAGCTAATAACAGTTTTTTAACATTAGTTTTGAAACACTTCAAAGTATTATTTTTTATATTCTCTAGTAATTAGTTGTAAAAAGAGATGGACAAATTATGGAAGCTGGTACCAACATTTGTCAACCTGTTTCTATTCTGGACAAAATTACTGCGTTTTCTGCTGAAAAGATCATGAACTTGCGAGAAACATAGAAATTGGCGTTCATTGCACTTATAGACGAGGCATTGAAAATTCAATATGGCTAGCAGAGTAATTATGTTCAATTTCTTAAACAAAGAACGACAAGATACTTTCGAGGCCAAAGCCAAAGTGACTCTAATTGCCTTCTTTTGTAACCAAAATATTTTTTTACATTCGGTAAAAAATGATAGCTTTTTCAGTCCCAACATAATTTCCTATTTTAATAGTCATCTCTTTTATTTTGTCCTGGTTTAAACTTAGCTTATTTAGCAGCACACCAATCGAATATAAACTTAATGCAGTTATTAACGGATATGTTGTTTGCATTTCTAACTTGTACGTTCCTGTATACATTTCTACCTAATTTATTTCTATTTCTATTTAAAATAAATAAGAAATTTTATTTTAAAGTATCTATTATTACGATTCATTTTTACCTTAAATAAAATCAATAGTTTGTTTATCAATAGTAACTTAACTTTAATTTTATTAATCGAATGAAATCTAAATTTTAAACTGATGTAATGAAACAGCAATCTTTTGTATAATATCATTTTGCAAATGATAAAAATCAATAAAACAAATATTGAAATTATACTAAAATAATTCTTTTCTAAGAATGAAAAGATTACAATTCAATCTCTTAAAAGGTATAAAATATCTACATAGGTTATGCTGTTTAATATTGAAAGGTAAAATATTTTATTTTCTTTTAAATATTTTATGACATTTACACTTTCTTTTCTTGTGCATATATTTTCTTTTATACTTTTTCTGAAGGTAGATTTGATTTAGTTAGGCTTCTAAATGGCAATTGTATTTTGGTTATACATATACATATGTATTATGTATGTATTACAAATTACCGTGTAAAACAATTGTATTGTTGGGTTTGGTAATAAAGGGTAACTAAAAAATATATAAAAACATTTTAAAAACGAAATCATTTTTTAAGACTAAATATGAATGGGTATCAATGAATAATTAAAAATATAATAACAAAAACAATAAAAGTTTTTGTAGATAATCTTATTTAACAATTAGAATGAATAAAAAATATAGTAGTCTATTTCTTATTAAGTTTTTTCTTCCCTTTTTTGCAGTCTGCTTCAGAAATATTTTAACATGTCGAATTATGATATGTTAAACAAATTCAATACCACACACAAGAAATAGAAATTTCCCAGCATTAACTTTATCGATTACTTTGTCTCTAGTGACGTTTGAGTGGATGAGGTAGTAGAATTTCCTTATTAGAAATCCCAATGAATGCAAACCCTAGAAACAGATACAAAATAAATATCTTGTTTAAAATACCAGCTATAATTAAGTCTCTTTAAAATCTAACAATCTTCTTCAATAAAATGAGTATAGATTACTTTTCATGCCATACAACTAAGCAAATTTTCCTACAACTGAAAGTTAGGCTTTAGTCTTCTTTATTCTTTAATTTTTAACAAATAAATTGTTCTTATACAATTGTATATATATATATACATACAATATTTTGAACATTTAGTCATATTTTTTTAACTTAGTCATTTAAATACAATTTTTAAAAATAGATATAAACCCTTGCTTATTTAGAAGTATCAATTTTTAGTCAATATCAAGTTTTCTGAAAGATCCTTGAATTCCATAATCTTTTGGTGCACTTGATAGTCTTTTTTTCTCTTCTACTCTTTGTTTTTCCTCGTCGGCAAACCATTTCTTAAGTGCTGCTGTTTTTTTCTGCGCTTCTCCTGGAAAAATAAGTAGGTAATTACCAATTTATTAAAGAATTATTATGTAGCAATCAGTTCAACAAACCCAAACACAACCTCACGTTAAATTTCACATCAATTTGTTTGTATCAGTGATCAAAATCTACAACATTCAAAAGTTTACAATTCCTAGATTTTAGCATAAACAAATTTCAACGACAAATACAGCAGCATTGTAATCGTTGCGTTTCTAAAAATAAAATAAAAAAAAAGAACCGAATTATTTTTATGTACAATAAAATTAGAAAAATGATCACTTTTGCTTTCATTTCTTTTTTATTAATACCAAATGAAATAGCTTTTTACATAAATTAACACAATTAGGTTAAAAAGTAATATATTATTTATATTAATAACTTAACTCATAGGAAAATTAATAATTTAATAAAAATAATAAAGTAATTTATTTACTTACTTAATTTATTTACTGTTCAATTTGACTTCCATTATTTCTAATGAATTGCTTATTAATTCCATAAAAAACAATAATTATTATTTGGTATTATAAAAATGAGCCCAAGATTTCATTTTTGTTATTTTATTATAAATGCAATGATTCTGATTGGTTTTATTTTATTTTTTAATTATATTGTAGAAACAAGTTTGATAGATCAATTAATTAAAATGCATTTATTTGAACAAATTTCCCTTAATTGCGTACATTGCCCAATTCTCTAGTTTTCCCAAGTTTTTGAAGTAGTTACTACTCATATAAAATTCTTTTTAAAGGAAAACAGAACAATCTTTTAGACGAAGTTAAGGCTTATGAAATGGAGATATTTTCCTGACATTTTTCACTTCCTAAGGGCAAATTTGATAAAAAAAGTGGAAACTGAAAATTTACGAAAACTGGAAATTTGTATTTCACACTCAGGTTCCATAAATAACAGTGAATTTCAACTTTCATTAATAGAAAAACTAATAGAAAATTAACCTCTTTCTGCTATGACGTTAAATTTTTTCATAATTTGTAGAGGACTCACAAAAGTAACTTTTATAAGAGTAGGAGAGAGAGAAAAAACATGATTGCAAATAGATTATGCTTGCTTATTTTGTTGTAAATGAGGTGTTAAATTCTCAAAATTTTTTGTTATAATAGATATCACTCATACCTCAAGCGTTGGTCTAGTGGGTAGCGCATTCAGGGTTCGATTCCCGTGAGGGTAAAATCGGTGTTGACTCAGCATCTTGGAAAAGTGGGAAGCTACAGTTCGTAGCGCCCTAGGTAGCGAAGGCCGGAACTAAACGGCGAGGAAACTGCGGTCTCCTTACCATACAAATCGTCGTATGGCAAAGCCTTGGCCCTTCATGGGCTGTTGCGCCATAGGTTTTTTTTTTGTGAATAGATATCACTTAAGTTTAAATGGCAATGTTTTGTTTGTTTTTACAAAAAAAGCATGGACTTCTTGTGCATACATAGGGGGCTGCACGGACGTCCTGCGGAGGGCCTCTCTTCTGATGTTCGATACACGTCAACATAGCGTTTCAGATAGTCATCACAAAAAAACGTTAAAGTACAGCAAGTTCTAACGGGATCTATATCTTTTTAAACGAAAGATAAACTATTTCTGCGAAGAGAAGGGAATAGATAAGTGGTTAGCGTACTGAAATCCCACGCGAAGGAACCAGGTTCGAGCCCAGTTGGCTACCCTAAGATTTTTTAGAGGAACCTCTACAGCTCACTGTCCGGTGATGGATGGTGTTGTCTGGAACGAGAGAACACTGTCCTGAGACCGGCAGTGCACTGAAAAGGCTCTGGGCGCCAACGACCATAGATGTTGACGCACCTTAAATTAAAAAAAAAAACTATTCCTGTTACTTTGCAAAAAATAAAAAATATTTACTGCTAAGCTCTTCTATAGATTTACAAGAACCACCATAGTCGTTTGGAAGAGATTTTGGATTTACAGCATCTCTAAGAGATTCATAGTTCGAATGAACTTTTATCTGTAAACAAAGAAATTGAGGTTATTAAATAAATTTGATAAAAAATATATATAAAGCAATTAGAATAAAATAATAAAACCAAAATATATAGAAAAATAAAAAACCTAAACATTGAATTTTTTAATTCTCGAGCTTAATTAATGCTTACTTTATTTAATTTATTAGCATGCATGCCACTGCTTAAAACGCAATTAAGTTTCTATTTTGGAGATTCTACTAGACAAAAATAGAAAATGATATACTAGAAATTACCATATTTACAATCTCTGCTTTTAAAAAAGGTTGAAAAATTGGAAAGGCTTTTTCAAATACATGCCCTCCATTGATTATATGAATTCCTCTAATTCTATATGTTGCACAATACTGAAAAAGAAAATTAATTGTTATTTATTTTATTTTAATGGGCGTCAACATCTATGGTCATATGGCGCCCGGAACCTTCTCAGTGCACTGCCTGTCTCTAGACAGTGTTTACTCGTTACAAACACTGTCCATCACCGGACAGTGAGCTGTAGAGGCTCCGAGGAAGAGAAAATCTAAGAGCAGCACAGCTGGACGAACTCAGGAAGACCTCGGCGATTCTAGCAAGTCCGCGAGCTACCACTCAGCTAATCCCTTCCCTGTACTAATTGTTATTGTTTTGTAATTAGTTTGAATTTAAGGTTGAAACATTTTACGAGAATATGAGTTTCAGTCTGTTCGCACTGCATTCATTAAATTAAATTACAAAAAGTTATAGATACAAAATTGATAAAATACCTGCCAAAATTTCAGAGCATTAACCACCACGGGTATTGGTAAATGAAGCACTAAACTAAATGTCACATTTTTTAAATCCAATAAATAAATATACCCTTCAGCAGAACCGTATTCCAAATGGGTCATATCATGTATCATTATCGCTAGTTTGATATATTCTTCTACAAAGAGTTTAGCAATATCTATCGGTTTAATTGCAGCTACTACTACAATATTGTCTTCTATGCGTTTTGGAATTACAGCCACTTGCCTGGAATATATTTCAGTAATCGTTTAATTTTAATTTAAAAATCAATTTATGAAATTAAATTATACCTCTATACCAAGATTACATTTTGTTCTGAATATGTAAACAAATTAATCTAGAATAGAATAGAAGCGGGGGGGAGGGGGGCTCATTCCACTGCGACCTACAAGTTGAGGTCTATTGTGGATCCTCTTAAGTTACAGAACAGCCCCCAGCTTTGCCCTCCTAATCAATCCTAGCAAAGCTGAGAGCGGCTCCGTCATCCAATTGAAGAAACCTAATCCTCGCCAGGCCGGCGCACTCACAAAGGATGTGCGCCGGGGTCTCCTCCTCTACCTTGCAGAATCGGCATACCGCACTATCCGCAAGTTGTAGGTGGTGCATGTGTCTATTCAGCCTACAATGCCCTGTTAGTACAACCCCCAATTAACCTTATATCCCTTCGGGTCTGGCTCAGTAGGTCTTTGGTAAATTCAGGCAGATGTCTTTTAATGAAGAGCTTTGCCTGCCTCTTCCTGGTGTTCCCTCCCATCAACGCAGACGCTGATCTTCTATCCACACCCTGATAGAAGTTTGAATGAGGCTCCTGATCAAGCCGCAGAAGGGTTCGGGGCCTATAAAGGTATCCTGCGAACCCTCCCTCGCTAGGGCATCCGCCCTCTCATTGCCCAGGAACCCCGCATGTCCCGGCACCCAGGCGAGTGTCAGTTTATTCCGAGTACCCACCTCGGTGAGGGCAAGTAGGCAGACCCACACCAGTCTTGAGACTATTTGGTGTGAGGAAAGTGCCTTCAGGGCTGCCTGACTGTCGGAGTATTTGGCCACTCTTCTACCCACTATCCTTTGCCTTATAATCTCCCTAGCGCAGAGTTGTCACGCCACGACTTCAGCCTGAAAGACCGTGGCGTACTTCCCTAGGCTGGCCTTAATTTTAACTTTAGGTCTGCCCCCGTAGACCCCAGCTCCGACCCCAGTCGGAGTTTTGGATCCATCTGTATACCAGATCGAGTTACCGAACAGGGGTGGGTCGCAGCCCCATTCGCCTCTGCTCGGTATGACGACACAAATTAATCTAAAAAGAAAAGACTGTAGAATATCTAGTTGGGTCCCCGCATTGTTGGATAACATTTATGAATTTATCCGTCGCAGCATGTTTCATTTTGCTGGTTCTGACTGGTTTCGGATTCTCATCCATTGTCACAAACTAGCTATCAAGTTGGACTAAACTCTCTACACAGACATGATTATCTGAAATTGATTAGAAATCTATGATGATGGATTAGAATCTAAAACCGATCAGAACCAGCAAAATGAAGCATAAGATACGATGGATAAAATCATGTTTCAAGAGACTGTTTTAATTCTTCTTACAGTAGATTTAATCCCTTAGTAGTGCACATTTTTTAAATGATTTTGTGGGGTACATTGTGTAGAACATTTGGGTAAGAATATTGAGAACTATTTATAATAAATACCTTAATAAGAGAAATATTTGTAAAAATTCACTATTTCTTTTTTTTTTTTCCTCAATTTTCTGCTAAAAACTTTTTCAAAACCAGAAATTAAAGTACAATCTACCAAAAATTTTGAAAAAAATAGTCTCACAAGCATCAATAATTAATAAACAATAAGAGAATTATTTAATTGGAAAAATGAGTAAAAACAACACAAAGGACAGGTTCCACCTTTTCCACTAATAATTATTTTTATTGGATTAAAAAAATATTTTTATTCTGTGCAAGTTTATCTGAATTTAGGTTGAAGGATCGCCGTGAATAGCAACTTAAAAGAAATAACTCTTTCAACAATTAATGGTGATGTCAAAATTCAAAGTTGAATATTTGTCATAGAAGTTTACAATTTTCTACCTTTGTTCAACCTAAATGGATTTGCATTTGTTTTAGAATATTTAATTTTTAAATTATGAAAAAAAAGAAGAAGATATTTGTTAGAATTGTAATTTAATTCCCTCCCTATAAGGAAACACCAGAAGTCTTACAAAAAACACGGTCAATTAACTCAGTTTATTCGTACAATTAACATACTTTTCATAGTAATAATGAACTTCCTGCGGCAGGAATTGACCAAATTCAATCTTAGAATTAAACACAAAATTAACTGATAAATACATTGTAGAACAGTATTTATTTCTACCGATCATTAAGTTTCTATATCATTTGTAGTTAATTATGCTTTAATAAAAATATGTCTTTAAACAAAAACAAAACAAAAATCGGTTATAAAAGATTCACATGAGATTCCCTTACTGGTATTCACGACCCAGACTGACAAGTCTTCAAAATTAGTATTGTTTCTAAATGTTAATTACCATTAATACTATACATTTAATAGAAGTATTTTGTAGGCTAAATCCCCTAAACTAATTTTTTCGTAAAACCTATAGTTTGCTTAATAAGTAAAAAGTGAAGTGGAACTTCCGAAACCTTGTGTTGCAACCTAAACAAGAACGTCTTAGAAAAGAATAGAATAGAATGGAAAACTCTGCAAGGATTTTTCACTGTTATAGCGGTGAAGACCAACACGGAGATCATGGGTGGTAGCTGTTCTGTGACCTCAAAAGTTTTACTTGAACTGTCACCTTATATATGTATTTGTATTCTATGTGAAGACCGGGTGGTCCTCATAGTTTAAACAGATGGATGCGCCTACTATTAAGGCTTCTAGAAGATTTACGATAGAAACTCATATTTGGATCCTAAAAGCATTTATATCGGATGACACAATCTGGTTCCTATAGTTTTAAGAGTATGAAGGAGTGGCAGTAGGAATCTAAAGTCTAAAATCAGTAGGGAGGAGCTATTAGCGGCCCACTTAAGACCTTTGTTACATTTTTCTCATACTTGAATGTCACTTGTTATTCCTGTTTATATTTTTATTATTTCAAACAAAAATTAAATAATATTTTTTTTTGAAATATATGAAGTGACCAACTTATGGCGGAATGCTAATTAAAAAAGTAATAGTCCTTCTGCAGTATATACATTATTTGAATTATTGTTTTAAATTCCCTAGGTTCTAGAAGAAATCGCATTTATACTCAACTATATTTGTGAAAGTTTTTGTAGGTTATACGTTTTTTTATGGTCGATAATGTCTATAACTCATATTTGGATATCGTAGGCATACCCTACAGTCTTTCAAGCGAAGGTTGTGACTAAAACAGAATCACCGTAACAGTCAGTTTGTCATTTATATCGATGCTAAGGTGCATTAAAGGCAAAGTGATTTTCAAATTGATTTCAAGTTGCTTTCGGATTGCATTTAATATACCAACGAGGAAGTCAGTCCAACAAGTTCATTTTTTTCTTGCCAGTATGCAAAGGAAATAGATCCAAGAAGGTTCGAAGGTTCTTTTATGATCCTAGAACCTATCCAGATGCATACGAAACCAGAACAGTAGCCCAGCAGATCTGTTGCCGGAAACATAAGATGATTCTTACAAAACACAAGAACCATTCGGAGTGCCCCAATAAGTAGCAGACTTTGCTTATTTGAGAAGGGACATCGCTTCAAGTTCATACTGAATCTCTCTCGAGGAACCTTTTTGGCTGCTTTGAAAGATGAAAGGACTTGCGCACATGCTCTTAGTCAGCACTTGACTAGGGAGTAACAATAGAACCTTCAGGAAAGCGGCGAATATAGACCATAGTGCGACTTCCCTTCTTTCATTCTATTCTAGTGCCTAACCCTCAATTATTAGTGGGCAAGATTTCTAGCTATCCGC